>CABHPP010140253.1:21114-66252 GCA_902168425.1 Peromyscus attwateri
AAATTTTAAATTTTTTTAAAGAATAATCTCATGTAGTCCATGCTAGCTTTGAACTTAAGTATGTAGGGAAAGATGACCTTGAACTTCTGACCCTCTTACCTCTCCCAAGTACGAGGATTAAAGAAGTGTGAACCTGGGACTTCATACATATTGAGTAAGCATGCTACAACAAAGTCAGATCCTAGCCCCAAGGATCAGTCTTTTTTTTTTTTTTTTTAATTTTTTTTTTTTTTTTTTTTTTTTTAATTATTTTTATTTTTATTTTGTCTTCTTTTTAAATGTACATTTATGTACGAGCAATGACGTTTGTGGGTACCTGCAGAGGCCAGAAGAGAGTTTCAGATTCTCTGGTTGTGAGACATCCAATATGGGTGCTGGGAACTGAACTTGAGTCCTCTAGAAGAACAGCAAGTGCTTTTAGCCACAGAACATCTCTCCAGCACCTACTCAGTCATATCCTAAGGCATTTCTGTCCATTTTGTTGGGGACAAATCAGTGTGGATACTGGCCTCAACGGCTCTTTTTACTTGGCTTCTCAGTTCTGAGCCTAGGAAGTTTGAATCTGGTTATTTGCATGAGCAGTGGAGGAGTTTCAGCATCATGCATTTGTATGATAGTGCTGGGCAGCATCAGCGTGTTGGCTCTTTTGCTAAGGTATAAGAAGTAGCTTTTTGTTTGTTCTGTGACATGGTCTCTCTGGGTAGCCCAGGCTGGCTTTGAACTCATTCTTTTTTCTGCAGCTTCCAGAGTTCAAGAAGTCACCTTTTTTCTTTGTTTTCCTTTGTTCCGTTCCCCTTTCCTTCTCCCCCCTTCCCTTCTTTTTCCCTTCCTTCCTTCTTTTTTCTTTTCTTTTTTTTCTGAGACAGTCTGTTTAAACTCAGATCTGTCTGCCTCTGCCTCCTGAGTGTTGGGGTTAAAGACTTGCGCCACTACACCACAGTAGCTCCAGTTTAGGAAGCAGTCATCGTAAGGTTTTTAGTTTCCAAAGCTAGAGGGTCAGCAAATTGTCTCTGGGTAAAGAGGCACTTGCTGCCAAGCCTGCGAACCTGTGAATCCAGCATGATGGAAGGCAAGAACTGACTCCTGCAAGTTGTCCTTTGACCTACACAAACACACACACACACACACACACACACACACACACACACACACACGGGGGCGGTTAATAAAAATTTAAGTAAAAATTGTCAGAAAACTACAAGGAATGCATACTTGTGTCATGGGTAAGGAAAAGTTAGACTTTTATGTTTTGTTCTTATTCTAAAATAATCTTGTCTTTAAGGGTAACTGCCCTGGGCAAGTGATAAAGCGGTTATGAGATTTTCTAGAGAATCATCATTACCAAATAATGGAAGCTCCTTCTCCTGTGTCCTTCCCCTCCTCTTTTCAGCTCTCAGTTTCTCCATCACTGCTTCCTGTAGGATCCAGAAAGCCTTTTTTTTTTTTTTTTTTTTTGGTTTTTCGAGACAGGGTTTCTCTGTGTAGCTTTGCGCCTTTCTTGGGACTCACTTGGTAGCCCAGGCTGGCCTCGAACTTACAGAGATCCGCCTGGCTCTGCCTCCTGAGTGCTGGGATTAAAGGCGTGCGCCACTACTGCCCAGCTGCCTCTGTCTCTTGAGTAATGGGATTAAAGGCGTGAGCCGCCACTGCCAGCTTTTTTTTTTTAAAAAAAAAAAAACTATCTTGCTCAACCCACATCTCTAGCACATGGTGGCTTTGTAATTATCTAAATGACTGAGCACAGGAACATTTTCATTTTTTCTATGGCTTACTGTAATTTTGCTTCACACTACTTATTTCAAACAGTAGTTCTCACTGCTGACAAGGAAGCATTCACTGCCTCAGTTGGCTTGTTCTCTTTGAAGAGTACTGTGTAAATGATCATGGTGGCACACATCTGTCATCTGAGGTAGGATTGGGGGTTTGGGGCTACATACTGAGACCCTGTCATAAAGTACTGTATGTGTAAACCATACAAAGTATAATTATTTATATTCTGAGATCTTTATTTAGCAAAAATGGCAATACTTATTCATTTATATTATTAATAAAGAACTTTTTTTTTTACATTCAAGATGTTAAATGTGCAGCTATAAAGACTTAAGACCCTTAGCTCAGTGATAAGAGAGCTTGCTGAGCATACCTGAAGCCCTGGGTTCAATCCCCAATACATACACACACACACACACACACACACACACACACACACACATACACACACACAGAGGAGCTGACTGGAGATCCTATTTAGCAATGTGGTTTAATTCTATGTTTACTTCTTGTAGACTGTTACATATTATAGGCATGTGAAGTGAGCTATCTTTCTGTATATTATAAAAACATTAAGATGGCATGATGGCTTATACCTGTAATCCCAGCATTTAAAAAACAATAACAACAGTAATAATACATAAAATAACAATTACCTTACATTTGCTTCTGTTACTTTAAAATAGAACAGCCTGCTGCCTCCCAGTTACCAAAGAAACCTGGCGGCAGCTTGCAGTTCAGTTTTAGGAGCTAGAAGGTGAAATAAAAGAAACTCTGTGTAGTTTGTGTTTATAGCTTTGGACATTGGCAGACAGTTACTTGAAGGGTGTATAGAAATTGTTTTCCTTATATGTTGTTTTCTGAACTTTCTTTGCCCTCAGTGTTGGGAACTGAATGAAGCCAGGGCCTTAAGCTAGGTAAACTCTCTACCACTGAGTGAAATCGCCAAGCCTTATTTTTTAGTTTTACGGCCTTTTTTTTTTTTTTCCCTGGTGTTTTGAGATAGGGTTTTTCTGTAGCCCTGGCTGTCCTGGAACTTGCTCTGTAGATGAGGCTGGCCTCGAACTCAGAGATCTGCCTCTGCCTCCCGAGTGCTGGGATTAATGGCATGCATCATTACCTGGCCTATTTTTCAGTTCTTATTGACCCTTTTTTAAACTAACATAACAATAAAAATTATTGTACTTTTAATAATATCCGGTTCTTTGAAAGGATTTTAATGGTTACTCTTTAATAGTTAGCATATCTTTAAAAAAGAATTAATTTAAAAGCTGTGGCCTAGTACTAATAATGAGATTACAGCTTGTATATTGTTGTACAACAGTTTCCTCTGAGATTGAAACATTCCATCCTGCTGGGAAGCTCCTTAGGAAGGTAAGCAACTCAATATATATTCAGGCCGTCGCTGAAACTGACCGGATTCTCTAGGCCCCTCCCTGCCAGGGTAAACAGTAGGAGCTGAGAGTCCCTCAGACAGCCTGAGTGGCAAAGGAGATTCTTAAAGGAGAAAAGCTGCAAAGACCAGCTGCCTGGAAGAGGTCTAGACCAGAGTCTCTTGGAAAGGACAGTCTCCATCCCGTTAGCTGCCTGTAGGCTGTGCATTGTGCTCCAGATTCCCAGCTTTGTGGGGTGGGCCTTGGTGACACAGCTGTCTTTGAGTCATTTCTGCTCCTCTATGTAACCCCTCTCCTATATTCCTGTAAGAAACCACAATAAAACTTATTGCTTCACCAAGTTGGACTTTGGTGGTATTCATAATTTGGTCTTTTGTAGGGATCCCTATCTGGAGTGAGTAGGGGTGTGTGTGTGTGCGTGTTCTCCAGGAAAAGTTTTGTCACACAACAATTGTATACCCCAGGATCACATTGAATTCCCTGTTAGGTTTTGTGTAGTAGCATAATTTACATAGTTGACATAGGTCATATAGGCTCTGTCTCTTTTTTGTTTGTTTGTTTTGTTTGTTTTTCGAGACAGCATTTCTCTGTATAGTCCTGTTTGGCCTGGAACTCACTCTTTGACCAGGCTGTCCTTGAACTCAGAGATTCACCTGCCTCTGCCTCCTGAGTGCTGGTATTAAAGGTGCTCACGACCACCGCCCGGCTTTATGTGTCTCTTACTAATTTTGGTAATTTGATAGTTTTTTTTACCTGTGTCTGTGGGTGGTTTGTTATTGTACGTTTTCTGACTAGCTGTTGTTTGTATAGAGGACAGTCAGTGATTTGGGTTTGACTGTGGTAAACATATACATAACGACTTGTCTTGTTTCTAGTTGTTCTCATCCGTCAGTTTCCTGCAAATAAAGTTGCCTGGTTTTTCATTTTCTGCTTGTCCTCATTTGAAGGATATGACTGATATTTCCAGAACAATATTGTATAGCAGTGAATATGCTTTCTCTTCCTGATTTTGATGAGAAAGCATAGGCATTTCACTATTAATCACTGTTTGCCCCCTCCATTCCTCCATTCTTTCTTCCTTTCTTCATTTCAAATTATGTTGGACATACAAAATGGACCTGTGAGCAGGATCTAGCCAGTCTTCAGATTTACTATGTAAACTTGAAGCTTAAGATCTTAAAGGAAATGGAAGTGATCTTTGTACAGACTTTCTAAAGACATGGTTATTTTCCTTAGAGTATTTGCTGTTAATTACAAAGTAGCATGTGGCTGTGTGTGTGGTGGCATGTATCTTTATTTAATCCCAGCAGTCAGGAGGCAGAAGCAAGCTGATCTCTCTGTGTTTGAGGGCAGCCTGGTCTACATAATAGTTTCAGGATAGCCAGAACTACATAGAAAGACCATGTCTCAAGAAACAAACAATGAGAAGAAAAACGTAGTGTGTGGTTTGGGTTAATGGCTTAATTATTTGATAGAGTAAGTCACTTGGTTCCCTACAGTTCTCTTTTATGCTTACTTTTTCTGTTTTATGGTATGAAGGACCCCAACTATAAGATAAATATATTTCATAGATCCAGAGTCCCAAGATTGAATATAGCACAATGGGTAAATATTTTAGATTCATGGACATTGCTGCCTAATTTTGGCTAATACAGCTTTTCTCACCCTGGAGATACTCTCTTACTGTCTTAGTGATTGGCATCACCATTCCCTCTGTTACCCAGTTAGAAATTCAGCTACTATTTTTATACCTTTCCTTTTCTCGTTAATGCAGAAAGAGGTCATTTGAGTACCTACTGTGTGTCAATCAACGCTCTCCTTTTTTGGTCTTTTGAGACAGGGTTTCTTTGTGTAACAGCCCTAGCTGTGCTGGAACTCACTTTGTGTGCTGGGATTAAAAGTGTGTGCCCCCACGCCCGGCTCTCTCTCTCCTTTTTATCTTTCTCTCCTTTTCTGTCTTTCTTTCCAGGTTTATTGAGTACACTGCAGGAGGCTGCTGGCTTAGAAGTAGTAAAAGTACTGCCTGCCATTTAAAAACATTTTCAAGCCTTTGATTTTATGTTTATGAGTGGTTTTACCTGTATGTATATCTGCACCATGTATGTGCAGTGCCTTTGGAGACCAGAAGAGGGTTTTGGCTCTCCTGGGACTGGACTTAAAATCATTAGCTGCCCTATGGGTACTAGGAATTGAACATAGGTCCTCTGGAAGAGCAGCCAGTGCTCTTAACCACTGAGCCATCTCTCCAGCCTCTGTTTTTTTGAGACAAAGTCTCCCCTCGTAGCCCAGGAGGGTCTCAAATTTGTAATCTCCCTATCTCTGTCTGAGTGCTAGAATTATAAAGTATGCCACTATACCTAGCCTAGCTTGTTTTCTCCCTCCCTGCCCTCCCATTCCTTCATCTCCCCCAAAAGATGGATGTCTTATGTTGCCCAGGCAACCCCTGAACTCTTGGGATGGAGCAGTTCTCCTGCCTCAACCTCATCACTGTAAGTGGCTCATCTTAACCATACTAGTATGCAATTTGACAATAAATACATTTTCACTGTTGTATAGCCATCTTCCCTCTCTGGAAACTTTTTATATTTTTTCCAGCTGAAACTGCTCATTAAACACAAACTTCCATTCTTCCCTTCCCCTGCCTGTCACACCCTCATTCTCCTTTCTCTGTGTGAATTTGGCTGGTCTAAGTCCTTCCTGTAAGTGGAATCAAAGTATTTGTCCTTGTGTGTTGGGCTCATTTGACTTAGCATTGGGTCTCCGTATTGTAGCATGTTTCATGGTTTCCCTTTTAAGGCTTGGTGCTATTCCATTGTGTCAACATGTTGTGTATCTGGTCATCTGCTAGATTCTTGGGCTATTTCTACCAGAACTGAAATTACTAGATTATATGGTAGTTCTGTGGTTGATCCTTGAGGAAGCACCATACCCTTTTCCATGGCTGCCGTTCTACAGTCCCACCAACAATGTTCCCAGTTTCTCCACATCCTTGGTAGCACTTGTTATTCTAGGTTTGGGGAATTGCTACCCTAAAGACATTCCCTTTGCAATGTCATTGAGCTTGTTCTCCTGTGCTCACTGGCTTCAGAGAGACTACTGCCAAGATGATTGTCCATTTTACAATCAGAATTTGTTGTATTGTAATTCTTACGTGTCCTGGAAATTAGCCCCTTGTCAGATAAGATTTGGAACAGTCCCTGCCCTCTGCATGAGTTGCATTTTCACTTTGTTGATAAGGTGTGATTTGCATTGTGTGGGTTTTGTTAAGGGAAATACCTGTATGGAAAATTTGGGAGTGGGGAGGCAGAGAAGACAGAGCCGTCAGACTGAGGTGGAAGTCTGGTTCTGAGTGAAGGACATTGGGCAGGGATTGGGAAGTCTAAGGCAGTTGGAGCAAGGTGGCCAGGGTGCCATGTAAGAAACCCCGTATTTCCCACTTATTATCTTTGCCACCCTCAGTTATTTGGCAGGACACTCAGTGAGGAGGAGTCAGTGAGTGACCTGTGTGGCCTGGGCAGATACAGGGATAGATTTTAGATTTGCAGCTCTTAATCAGTTACTTTTTCCTTGTTTGGAAGGCTGCCAGACACACACTCCTTGTTGCCATAGAACATTCAGGAAAAGCTCTCCAAAGATAGAGCCTTTAACCCGAGATCTCAATGAAGGGCAGAAGAACAAAGGGCCAAGATTGAAAGGCTCGTCACGGGTAAGAAAGAAAGAAGGGCAGTTTGACTGTGATGTTGACTGAGAGAAGCTAGTAGGAGCTGGACCCAGAGCGTGAGGTCACTCAAGAGTTGGCTTTATTTTTGGAACATTTAGAAACCACTGAAAGGTTTCCAGTAGGGAATGGAATGTGATCTGATTTGTATTCTTAGAGTTCACGCAAGTGGATAGAAAAGGGCTGTTAGAAATAAGAAAACAGCCCTGCGTGGCAGGGAGGGAGCCAGGCAGGCTATACTAACTCAGCTAGGAGCACAGCAGGAGGTGCTTCCTGTGCAAAGGTCAGCAGAGCTGTGGTGACCCTGACTTGAGAATTAGGCTGTTTCGGTTGTCGAGTGTCTCATGTCTGTCTTGGTGTGTCCTTGCTTTGTAGAAGTAGTGACCTTTTAATTGTTGTTGCTCTGTCTCCAGTTTTGGGCTCTTTTGATCCCTTTTTCCTATTATGCTACTGTATGAGCCATTGCAAATGTGAACGTGAGGATGTGAATTTCAGTGTAAGATTTTAAAGGGTTAGAATGGCTTTCCTCTTGCTGTCGCCTACCTGCATTTATCCTCCGCTTATCGTTAAAGTGATAGGGCTTCTTCTTCAAGCCGTGCCAGTCTCCATCTCTGCTCTGACTTACAGTTCTTCCAGTATTATCTCCTCTGTGTCTTGTGACCTGTATTTGTCTCTACTCCATCTGTTAATTCTTTGTGGGTCAGTGCTGTGCAGTTCTTGTGGATTTTGGCTCATGGAATGTGGCTATGCTCATCAGTGTCTCCTGAGTCCTTCAACCTCACCAGAGTAGACTTTCTAGAATGGGTGATTTCAACAAGTGTAGATTTGTGTTGTGTAATTTTATCCTAGAGGGTTTTTGATGCTACCCTGTTTCTGTGCTATGAAAACATCACTCTGGGGCCTTGGAGAGACAGCTTTAGTGGTTAAGAGTACTTGTTCTTGCAAAGGACTCAGGTTCAGTTCCCAGCACCCACATGGTATATCACAATCATCCGTAACTCTAGTTCCAAGGGATCTAATACCTTCATTTGACCCCTACAGGCATCTGGCAGACATGTGTGCTTGTAGGCTGTGGTTGTTTGAATAATAATGGCTCCTGCCAGGCCATAATGGTGCACGCCTTTAATCCCAGCACTTGGGAGGCAGAGGCAAGCGAATGTCCGTAAATTCAAGGCCAGCCTGGTCTACAGAGTGAGTTTCAGGACAGGCTCTAAAGCTACACAGAAAAACCCTGTCTCAAAAAACCAAAACAAAACAAGAATGGCTCTCATAGGCTCTTAGAATTGAATGCTTGGTCACGAGGGAGTGACAATGCTTGACAGGGATAAGGAATTTGTGTGGCCTTGTTGGAGGAAATGTGTCACAGGAGGTGGGCTTTGGAGTTTCAAATGCTCCAGCCAGCCCAGAGTCTCACTTCCTGCTGCTTGCCGATGGAGGTGTAGAACGTTCAGCTACCTCTCCAGCACCATGTCTGCCTGCACAACGACATGATGATAATGGACTAAACCTCTGAACTGTAAGTCAGTAAATGTTTTTCTTTATAAGAGTTGCTGTGGTCATGGTGTTCCTTCACATCAGTAGAACACTGACTGAGTTCAGGGTGATACCTTTGGGGAAATAAGGGTTTTTGCTAATACAGTTTTGGTGTCTGGGAACAGCTAGGTGAGCATGTCTCCAAGTGTCCGCAGTGGTAGTGACGACATTGGACAGTTAGAGTGGGTCTGTCCGACAGTTGATTTAATATACTCAAACTAGCAAGTCTAAAGTAACTGCCTGAGTTCAGAAGAGGATTAAACATTTCAAATACCACCCCAAGTAAAAAATGTCCTTGAAACATGATTATTTTCATTTGTATAAAACCATATTTAAAAGCATACCATATTTAGTGTATCTGGTTTATTTTCTGATTATCTCTGGAATTTTTATAGAAAAATGTCAGATTTCTGGCCTAAAAAAAAATCTTGTTTAGTAGCTATGTAAAACTACTTGTTTAATAGCTATGTAAAACTATCTTTACGGCTGGGATGTGCTCAATTGATAGAGTGCTTGTCTGTTGTCCCAGAGCCCTGGATTTGACCTCAGGCACTACTGCATAAACCAGGTGTGGTGGCACATGGACTTGGGATGTGGAGACAGGGTCAGAAGTTCAAGGTTGTCCTTATACATAGTGAGATTGTGTCCAGCCTGGGATAAGTACCCGAGACCCTAAAATAAAATAAAAATAAGTTGCTTGTTTTAGCCCGCTCCTTTAATTCCAGCACTCCAGAGGCAGACGTAGGCAGATCTCTGAGTTCAAGGCCAGCCTGGCCTACAGAGCTAGTTCCAGGACAGCCAGGGCTACACAGAGAAACCCTGATTCAGAAAACCAAACCAAACCAAACCAACAAACACAAGCTGAGCATAGTGGCATGTATCTGTAATTCCAGTGTTGGGTAGGCAGAGATCAACAGAGGGCTTGCTAGCCAGCCAACCTGGCCTAATCTGTGAGTTCCGGGGCCTGTTGAGAGACTTTCTCAACAAACAAGGGGGGTGGCTCCTGAGGGATGACATGGAAGGCTGATTGCTAACCTCCACATGCATACGGAAATGCGCGCGCGCGCGCACACACACACACACACACACACACACACACACACACACAACCCAACACACATGCACACAAAAAGCATGCAGTGCTCGTATTTCTGTCTCACAGACTTAGTCCTTTTTCTTAGTTCAAAACAGAGCATGAATTTGTAGTTCCTAAATGAGACTCTCTGAGTTAATACAGGATGCTAATTTTACATTTACATTTGTATGACAATTTAGGAAGCAGTTACTGGTGTAAAGACACAAAGCATTCCAGACACCCCACCCCACCCCACCCTATCCCACCCCTCTGCACTCCCCTCCATCTTACTACATTTTGGTTTGGTTTGGTTTTTTGGTTTTCTTTGGTTTGTTTGTTTGAGACAGGGGTTTCCCATGTAGCTCCAGCTGCCCTGGAACTCACCACGTATTCCAGGTTTGCTTCGATTGAACTCCCAGACATCTTCTTGCCTCTGTCTCGCAAAGGTGCTGAGATTAAAGGCGTAGGCCACCATGCCTTGCTTTCCGCCTTACTCTTTAGGAGGACCGAAGTGATTAAAACCTGAGCAGATTTAACCATAAAGATTTCATTGTTTTGGCTTTGGGGCATAAAGTGATTGGGAGACAAAGACTGTCTTTTTAGAGATGCAGATTTCTGGAAGAATCTCAGGTATTTTAAAAGATACAGCTCAAGTTTTCTGTTATTTATGGGGTCTACAAGTATCTGGTGCCCAAGGGTCTTCATAATTATCTTTGGACTTTTCACTGTTTGAGATCCAGTGTTGCTGATTTCCTCATAGTCAGAGGTTGAACAAAAGCTCATTGAGATATCCAGTGTTAGTGGTTTCTGTAGAATCACAGAGTTGAACAGCTAATACCATAGTCAATTTGAGACACAGTTCTCAAAAAAAAAAATAAAAAAAGCAGCAGGGCAGTGGTGGCAAACACCTTTAATCCTAGCGCTTAGGAGGCAGCCAGGTGGATCTGTGAGTTCGAGGCCAGCCTGGTCTACAGAGCAAGATCTAGGACAGGCACCAAAACTACACAGACAAACCCTATCTTGGGGGAGGGGGGGGAAGAAGCTCTGTCTCTCACAATCTAATTCTTATTGTTGGTTTTAAAGTAATAAGCGACGCTGTTACTATCGGAGAAAGGTCACGAGGCGTGACAAAACCCAGTATCAGAGCTTTATTGTGGGGGGGACGACGACACAGACAGAAGACAGTAACCAGGCCTGTGGAAGACAGTGCAGAGGCGGGAGGAGGAGAGAGCAGAAGAGAGCGGACAAGTCTGTGCCCAGCTTTTTAAGGATTTTCCTGCACATGCGCATGTGGGTTTACGGAGCTACACTATGCATGCACAGATTGTGTGACCATGCATTATGTAATCACGAAGCGTACAGATGACATAAGACCCTTTGCTTAGGTACTGAACTGCGCATGTGTGGTCATATAGCTGGAGGGGTAGCAGAATCCTAACACATCATCTGCAGCCTTAGGTAACCACTAATCTAATTATTACCTCTAGGGATTTGACATTTCATATAAAAGAAATTTTACCTGTATATAGTCTGCAGTTTTTAAAAGCTAGGTTTAATTTTTTTATGCATGTGAGTACTTTGCATGTGTGTATATGTATCATATATGTGTCTGGTGCCTGCAGAGGCCAACTGGAGTTACAGATGCTTGAGAGCCACCTTGTGTGTGCTGGGAACTGAACCTAGATCCTCCCTAATAGCAGCAAGTGCTCTTAATTGCTCAGCCATCTCTCCAACCCTAACTGTATAGTCTTTTATAATTGGTTCGCATGATGTTCATTAGTGTGTAGCTTGGAGCAGTACTTAATTTCTTTTGATTAGTAAGTTATAACCCATTGCATGGGTTTGTTTGGTCAGCAGTTAATTTTGTACTGGTTTTGTTTGATAGTGGGGAATGAACATAACCTTGCATATGCTCTGGACCTGAGCTATTCCACTGGGTTTAATATTTTGAGGAAGTGCTAGGCTGCTTCTCAGTGTGGCTGCACCATTTTACATTCCCATTAGCAACTCATACTTCCAATTTCTTTCCTTTTAAAAAAGATTTATTTATTTATTTATTTATTTATTTACTTATTTATTTATTTGTTTATTTGTTTATTTGATAGGGTCTTACAAAATATCCCTAGCTGGCCTGGAACTTGCTTTGTAGACCAGGTTGGACTCAAACCCACAGAGATTTGCCTGTCTCTGCCTTCAGGTGCTGATAGTCAAGGCATGGCTGGTTCTAGCTTCCTTACATCTTTTCTAACACTAATTTGTCTCTTACTGTAACTGATGTCGTATACCTCCTGCCCTCTTGCTGACACCTGCCTGTGCCTGTCATTTTGGGCTGTTCTTTCTTGCCTTTTGTTGTTATGGTCTTGGTCTGACTAGCTGCCTCCTGTAAATTTGTTGTTTGCTCTGCGCCTGTGCTCACTCATCATGCTGTATATTCCATGTCTGAGCATGGAAACATCATTGCTTGTCCTTGGAAGACATAAAAAGGGATCAAATGGCATTCTTTAGGGAAAGGCCATTGCAGTTTTTACTTTCATGCAGTCTGTTCTGATAATAGAGCTGTGAAATAAAGCACAAGACCTATGAAATTAAGCACTTTGGTAACTGTTGCTTATGGAGAGGGAAGAAAACTCTTGACATAAAATACCTGTTTGGTTTTTAAGAAGTAGTTCAGCTGAGTGGTGGTGTCTCACACCTTTAATCCCAGCAGTTAGAGGCAGACAGGCTGATCTCTGAGTTTGAGGCTAGCCTGGTCTACAGAGGGAGATCCAGGACAGCCAAGGCTACACAGAGAAACCCTGTCTCAAACAAACAAACAAACAAACAAAATAGAAGAGGTTTAAAAATGTCTGTTAAGTGGGGTGGTGGTGGTGGTGTACATCTTTAATCCCAGCACTTGGGAGGCAGAGGTAGATGGATCTCTGTAAATTCAAGGCCACCTGGTCTACAGAGCAAGTTCCAGGACAGCCAGGGCTGTTTTATCCTGTCTGGAAAAACCAAAAGGGGAGAAATGTCTGTTAAGGGAAAAACAGTTATATCATTTTGGAAGTTAGGATAGTGGTCCCAACTTTTGATGGATGGAAGTGATGAACACTGATGTTTCTTCTGTGTGCTAGTTGCCCAAAAGCTCATCAAACTGGAATATGTACATGTTGTACTTAATAAAAACTGATGTTGAAAATAACATGTAAAGCCAGATGGTGGCACACACTTATAGTCACCCCTACTTGGAAGCTGAGGGAGGAGGTGCCCTTGATTCTGGCAGTTTGACAGTCTGAGCAAGGTACTGAGACTGTTTAAAAAAAACATACAAACCAACCATGTTTATGCCTGCTTAGATTCTCATACTGCTCTAGCACAACACTTCACTTGTCGTTAGGCTAACTACCTTTCTAGTGAGTGTTCCACCTTGAGTGATGTTCACAATGCTACATGGTCTTCCTTCTTTGATGTACAAAATTACAGTGTGAGTCAGTGAGAAGGCTCAGCAGGTAAAGGTGCTTCACACCCAGGCCTGGGCACCTGAGTTTGATCTCTGAAGAGAACCAACTCCACAAGATTGTCTTGTGGAGTTCATATTCGAATCGTGGCACAGGTGCCACACACATCATGCGTCAAGTAATAATCAGTAAAAATTTTAAAGATTGCATTGCTGTTGATGCTGTAAATTAAAGTCCCTTGTTCAGCAGCTCAGCTTCAGAGGTGAGGTGATTTAAGCCACTTAGATCAGTTGTGGGAAGTTTGGTTGTTTTCTGCTGTGCTGCTGATTGAACAGTGATCTTCAGCTTCCTGGTCCTTGCTCTAGGCTTGCTGTGCTGACAGGAAACGCACTAGTTGTGTCAAGCTCCTGTTGGAATTAGGTTCTCATTAGAAGGACGGAGAGAGAGAGTCATAGGAGAAAGAAGCTGTACTTCTATCGAACAAACGACTACTCACCCCAAATGGCACCGACAGTGGAAACACCAATTCAGCTGTGGCTTAGTGAAGCATCATTGAACTGAGATTTCTTAGGGGAGCAGTTGGCTGCACTGCAAATAGTCTCCCAGAAGCGGCTATTTCCTGGCAGCTCTTGGGGAAGGATGTGGCCTTAGAAGCACCCCTCCCCTTAGCAGATGTTAATAGCCTGCAAATCCTGGGGTGGGGTGACTCACAACCCCTGCTTTAACAGTGCTTATCTGTAAACTCTTTGGAAGAGGTGGGCCTCATGAGTCCCTTTCCTTTGATGAGGGAAAGTCTCCTGGCACTCAGAGCTGCTGAGAGTTTAAGAGATCAGTGACCACGTTATACCCTCAAGGCAGTATTCCACAACACATGGTGATTAGTCTTTGGAATTCTTTTTTAGTGGGGGAGGGGATATAGGATTGGGGGAGTCTTGTGACTGGCTTTGCAGTATTTCTGCTTCAACCTCCAAAGTGTGATTTGATGACTTTATCATATTTTTTCTTAGAATTTAAATTACATTAAAATTTTAAGGTTTTTTTTTTTTGTTGTTGTTGTTTTGTTTTTAGACAGGGTTTCTCTGTGTAGTTTTGTTGCCTGTCCTGGATCTCACTCTGTAGAACAGGCTGGCCTCGAACTCACAGAGATCCGCCTGGCTCTGCCTCCCGAGTGCTGGGATTAAAGGCGTGTGCCACCACCCACCGCCCGGCTAAAATTTTAAGTTTTCACTAGCATTATATCAATCATATACAAGATGGCTTTTGTTATGATATTTTTATCATGTACATAATGTATTTTGATCATATTCACCTCTAGTTCCCCTCTCTCATGTCTTTCCTCCTCCCCTCCCATTGATCCCTTTCCTCTTCCCAAGTCTTCTTTTACATCTTTGTTGTTGGTGATGGGGAGCTACAACTTCATTAGGGTTGCTAGCAGGAACATGAATAAAGGATTATTTTCAGGAGCATAGGCCAGACCAGAGAAGAAAATGCCTCCCCCAGCAACCGTGGATTGCCTATAAATCCTCAGGAATGTAGCCTCCCTAAATTTAGTTTTAAATGATACATAAAAACTTAAACATTGTACATATTTTTCAGTTTTGATAAGTTTGTGCATAGTGTAATGTTTCAGTCAGGTTAACATATGTGCCTCTACAGACATCTTTCTCTCGGGTATAGTTTTCAAAATCTTCTTTAGCTGTTTGAAACACACAGGATAGAATCATCTGGAATCACTTTATTGTACACTATCACCAAAACTTGTTGTTCGTATATAACTGTAACTAGTACTTGTTGTTTGTATGTAACTGTAACTAATACTTGCTGTTCGTATATAACTAACTAGTACTTGTTGTTGGTATGTAACTGTAGCTAGTACTTGTTGACCCCTTCCCTCACCTCTTTACCCCATTCTCCAGCCTCTGGTAACCTTCATTCTGCCCTCAGCTTCTGTGAGATTAAGTTTTGTCGACCCCACATGTGAGTAAGGTCATGTGGAACTTCCTTTTCAGCCTACCTTATTTCACTCGATATAATGATTTATAGTTCTGCCCAGGTTTTTTTTGTTATTGTTGTTTTGAGACAGGGTTTCCCTGTGTAGCTTTGCGCCTTTCCTGGATCTCACTCTGTAGACAAGGCTGGCCTCGAACTCACAGAGATCCACCTGGCTCTGCTTCCTGAGTGCTGGGATTAAAGGCGTGCACCACCACCGCCCAGCCTGCCCAGGTTATTACAGATGAAAGGATTTTTTTATGGGTGAATGACATTTCATTGTGTATCTCCTACATTTTCTTCATCCATCATTTGGCTATTGTGGTCAATGCTGTAGTGAACATGGGCATGTGCTGGTGTGACTTCAGCAGACTGGTTTCTTTTGACTGTACCCAGTGATGGGACTGCCGGCACAGATAGCAGTCTTTTGAATTCTAATTCTCTTTGCTGGTTTAATGAAGGAAGCTTAAAGGCAGTGTTTGAGTTTGACCAAATGTGCTATCTTGTGAAAGCTGGCAGGAATATTGCAAGGTCCATTACAAGGTTACAACTTATTGTCGAGTACTGTGTGCTAGTTAACTGCCTTTCTGAAAGCAGGGGTAGAAAGCAGAGGTTCTAGAAGAGTGGTCAAAGAGTCAAGTGGCTGGCTTAGCTCAGTCATGTTGTGGCTGCTGCAGGCTTTAGTCACTTGTGTAGCTCAGATGTACTGAGTCCTTTCAATGTCTGGCTTGTGTCTCCTAGGCCTGCCTTAAAGTTTCCCATGTCTCAATGGACTCCTGAATTTACCGAGCTCTACACCCTAAAAGTGGCTATGAAGAGTGGGACTCCTCCTGATGCGCCCACAACACAGGAGAGTCTGAAGGGGGTCCTTCTGCACCCACAGCCCCTCGGGGCCACCAAGAGCTTCCCTGCAGAAGTGGAGATGATTAACAGCAAAGTGGGCAATGAGTTCTCTCACCTGTGTGATGATTCAAAACAAGAGAAGGACAGGAATGGCAACCAGCAAGAACAAGAAACAAGTGGTGTTGTGAGGAAAAAGCGCAAAAGCCAACAGGCTGGCCCCTCATACGTACAGAATTGTGTCAAAGAAAATCAGGGAATCCTAGGGTTGAGGCAACATCTAGAGACACCAAGTGATGAAGAGAATGACTCTTCCTTCAGTGAGTGTCTGTCTTCTCCCTCTTCTAGTCTCCATTTTGGGGACTCCGATACTGTGACTTCAGATGAGGACAAAGAAGTCTCAGTGAGACATCCCCAGCCTGTTCTGAGTGCTAAAAGCAGAAGTCACAGTGCACGGTCCCAAAAGTGGCCTCGGACTGAGGCAGAGTCTGTGTCAGGCTTGTTGATGAAAAGACCTTGTTTTCACGGTAGTGCACTGAGGAGACTCCCATGCAGAAAGAGACTAGTGAAGAGCAGCTCCTCTCAGAGGACGCAGAAGCAGAAGGAGAGGCTGCTGGTGCAAAGGAAGAAGCGGGAGGTGCTGGCCCAGAGGAAGTATGCGCTCCTCCCCAGTTCCAGTAGCTCTAGTGAGAACGACCTCAGCAGTGACTCCTCTTCCAGTTCCTCAACGGACGGAGAAGAGGACCTGTGTGCATCTGCCAGCGAGAACCCCAGCAACCCTGCTGCCCCCTCAGGTGAGAAGGCCGTAGGGGTAGGTGTTGTGCCGTTGTGCCTACACCCAGGTTCTCAAAGAAGTTCTCATAGCTTTTCTTCTTCTTTTTTTTTTCCCCTGGAGCTGAGGACCGAACCCAGGGTCTTGAGCTTGCTAGGCAAGCGCTCTACCACTGAGCTAAATCCCCAACCCCGCTTTTATTCTTTAATAGTATGAATAATCAGCCGTTAAGCTGTTACTCTAACTCCAGGATACTAAAAGAGTTTCTAGGACAAAAATTAAGTCCGAATTCATTGTTGATATCTGTTAATTCTTTTTAAGTGACTGTTTTATTTATAACCAGATGACAGTGAAGGTGGTGGTGACCATTATGAGACAGGGTCTCACTGTAGCCCTGGCTGGCCGGAACTCACTCTGGAGACCAGGCTGGCCTCCAACTCACAGAGATCCACCTGCCTCTGCCTCCTGAGTGCTGGAATTATAGGTGGGGTCACAATGCCTTCCTCATAAAATTAGATTAACTTTTAGGTTTTTTGAGACAGGGTATCTCTGTGTAGCACTGGCTGTCCTGGAACTTGCTTTTGTAGACCAGGCTGGCCTCCAACTCACAGAGGTGTGCCTGCCTCTGCCTCCCGCGTGCTGGGACCAAAGGTGTGCCACCACACGTGGCTAGATTAACTTTTAAATGAGTTGATTTATGGCCCTTTTTGTTTTGTTTTGTTTTGTTTTCCTCTTTAGTACTCTTTGTAATATATTTCACTTTTGTAATTTTTTTTTCCAGGTAACTATTATTTCCCCCATGTTCAGTTCTATTAAGAACGTTTATAGTCACTATAAAAATCTGCTTAATCTTAGTTTTCTTTTACTGTGTTCCTGTTGTTCTCTGTTTCTTTTGGAGACAATCTTCTTGTTGTGGGTTTCTTGAACTCTTGCTCTTGATGTTGTAGCTTCTCAGTGCTGGGATTTCAAGCATGTAATGTGCTACCATACTAAATTTACCATCCTTTTTATTGCTAAAAAAATAGCCGGGCGTTGGTGGTGCATGCCTTTAATCCCAGCACTCGGGAGGCAGAGGCAGGCGGATCTCTGTGAGTTCGAGGCCAGCCTGGTCTCCAAAGCGAGTTCCAGGAAAGGCGCAAAGCTACACAGAGAAACCCTGTCTCGAAAAAAACCAAAAAAAAAAAAAAAAAGTGCAGCTTAGTGATTCTTAGGCATGCACACCTTTAATCTCAGTGCTTGGGAGGCAGAGGCAGGTGAATCTCTGAGTTCCAGGATAGCCTGGGCTACACAGTAAGAGCCTGACTCAAAGAACAAAACAAAAATAAGTTGAAGTATTTGAATGGTTTTGTTATTTAGTTTTTGCATATTAGGGCTTGAACCCAGGTCCTTAACATGTTCTAAACAAGCATGTACCTAAAGTGATAGGGCTCACTTTAATCCTGATAGTGCTTAGTAGAGTGCATGATCATTTCCACATGTGCCATGTGTTCTCCCATTTGATCTCACCTCCTTTGTATCAAACACATGCATAGAAGGTATGTTAAGTAGAATAAACTTGGGCACATACCACCCTGCAGATAAGTATGTGGTGTATGCTCTGGTATGCATTTATCTGGGGAAGCATAAGTCCTAAAAGTTAATGAACCCTGACATTTTTTGGTTTCTAGAGAAATGTTTTATTTTTAACTAGGTTTTGGGTTTTTGTTGTTGTTTGCTTGTTTTGTTTGAAAAAAAACAAAACAAAACAGTGACTTAAGGCTGGGAGAGATGGTTCAGTGGTTAAGAGCATTGATTGCTTTTATAGAGGACCTAGGTTCAATTCCCAGCACCCACATGGTTCACAACTGTATGTAACTCTAATCCCATGGGATCTGATGCCCTCTTCTGGCCTCTGCAGGCACTACACACACATGGCGCACACATACATGCAGGCAAAATACCCATACTCATAAATAAAATAACAGTTTAATGCAAATGATATAGAATTATAAAAGCATAAAATAAATTTCCTCTTTAGATATTTCATTCTTATTGCCCAGAAGTAATAGCTGTTAATAGTTTCTCTCCAACAGAAAATATGAAAATATGCAGAGATAAATAATGAAGGTCTTTTTGTATCAGCGTGCACAATTACTTATTCAACAGTTGTGCGGTTCCTATGCTTGAATGCTCCGTAGTTCAACTCTTTCTAATGAATATTTGCTATATAAACTTGCACACCTGTATAAATATATCTGAATAACATCTAAAAGTGTGTCATAGTTTATATATATACTTAAAACATTACCCGCTGCTGTGCCAGAATGCCCAAGGAATCTTCGTCCAGTGCCTCTGCTCTCAACAGTGGATGATGCCGTGAAGGTGGTAGGTAACTCCGCCACAGTGCAGTTCTGTGAGTTTTGTGTGTCTCGCATTTAGTCCTCCCTGTCCTTTTCTGATTATAGCCAGTGCATTTGGAGAATCATTTTAGAATGGCTTAAATTCAGAAGAAACTGAAATATTGATGGGGCTTAGTTCTGTTTCTTAAAAAAAAAATTTCCACTCTTTCACATATTAGTGACTGGCTAAAGCCTTAGAGTGGTAAAAACTTGACATTGAGTCCAGGCCTGGCGACTAAGTCAAGTATGGAGGGTCAGTGTTAACTACTTTTATCTGCCAGTGTCAGTGTGGTTTGATACTTGGGTACAGCAGTGTGCATTAGCATTTGTGGGCTAGTTGTGGTGCCTGATAGAAATTTGAGCATTTTATACTGCCTTTAAGCTCTAAGAGACAGCACTTAACTGTCCGGCACTCACTGCTTTTGCCAATTCACCTGAAATAAATTAGTTGAACTTAGTATTGGATGTTGTTGGGGTTTTTTGTTGTTGTTGGTGGTGGTTTTTTGAGACAGGGTTTCTCTGTGTAGTTTTGGTGCCTGTCCTGGATCTTGCTCTGTAGACCAGGCTGACCTCAAACTCACAGAGATCCACCTGGCTCTGCCTCCCAAGTGCTGGGATTAAAGGCATGCACCACCACTGCCTGGCGGATGTTGTTTTACAAGCATCAGCTCATGTGTCAGGTTCACCAGGATTCTGAGAAATAGTTCTCTCTTGATGCATCTTTATTAATTGACTTCTAAATTTATTACGATTTCTGCTCATAAACAGAAAGCCATAATGAAGTGTCAGTTGGGTTACTAGCAACCTTGTTGGACATTGAGTTATCCTAACTTACAGTGAGGTTTACTTATATTTTGATCCATGTAGTATTTGTCAAGAAATTCAGGTTTGTTTTTTTCGTTATTTTGAGGTAGGATCTCACTGTGTAGGCCTGGCTGTCCTGGAACTCACTATGTAGACCAGGCTAGCCTGAAGCACGCAGAGGTCCTCCTGCTTCTGCCTCCCAGGTGCTGGGATTAAAGGCATGTACCACCATGTCCAGCAAAATTCAGGTATTTCAAGATAATCTAATAAACTTAGGCTCATTTTAATGTTTTATTTCTGTGATTGTTCAGTGAGCTTTACCTGACCCACTGATTGACTTGTTATTTTTGTTCATTTTAATTGATTTTAGAGAATTATCTCATTTTGCTTGCATATATGTCATGCACTGTGTGTGCAGTGCTTGCAGAGGCCAGAAAAGGGCATCGAATCCCCTAGAACTGGAGTTACAGACGGTTGTGAGCTACCATATTGGTGCTGGGAATTGAATACAGGTCCTCTGCAAAATCAGCCAGTGATCTTAACCACTGAGCCATCTATCTAACCCCTCTTTAATTTATTTTTTAAACTTACTGTTTTATACCACTAAAACTTTGGAGTTTCCAGTTAGTTGTGGATATGAGACTTTCTTTTTTTTGGGGGGAGGGGGTGAACACTGGAAGGTCAGAGAGACAGAATAAGCCACAGCTACCTCACCTTGCCGGATCCTCAGCTGGTCTTGTTTCCTCAGACTGGAGGCCTCTGAGTCCTCATCCAGAATGGGTCTCAGCTGAACTGTGCTGCTAGAAGCCTGAAAGCTTAACCAGCCAAAAGCTTACGCAGGCCAAATGCCTCGAGTTTCTGGTCCTCACGCCTTATATACCTTTTTGCTTTCTACCACCACTCCCTGGGGTTGAAGGCTTGCTTTCTGGGATTAAAGGAGTGAGTCACCATGCTTGGGTGTATCCTTGAACACATGGATTTCTGCCTCTGGATTGCTAGGATTAAAGGCGTGTGCTACCACTGCCTAACCTCTGTTTAATATTGTGGCTGCTCCGTCTCTGACCCCAGATAAGTTTATTAAGGTACACAATATTTTGGGGAACACAATACCACCACACACACCCCCACACTCCCGCCAGTCAGCTGGGGGGATCAAAGCCAACTTCCATCCCCTGCCCTAGATGTAGGAAGGGTATCATTGGAGAAAGACTATAGATCCAAGTTTGATCTAGAGGGAAAGCCTTTAAACTAGAGAAGGGGCATCCTCCAGCCCTGTTAACTCAAGGAGGAACCCAAGAGACCCACTCGGGTGTCCCCCCCAATCCTAAGGGCCACTGCCCCTCCCTACCCCCCTATCAGGTGGAAGCCTGGAAGTTCCATTTGGGTGGAGCAGTGGCCATTAATCAAACCTAAACTTATGGCACTCTCTTCTGGTGGAAGAACAAATAACTTTGGGCATATATGACCTTCCATGAGCCCCTGGAACACACTGGTGTTCGTCATCTAAAAGGTGTCCAGAGCCTGGCACATGCTTCAGGACCTTAGCTCACCATGCCGCCGTAGCTTCCCAAGAGAGAGAGACTTTCTTATAACTTAAAATCTGTGTGTGTGTGTGTGTGTGTGTGTGTGTGTGTGTGTATGTATGCGTGCGTGCACGCATAGTGTACTTCGTGTAAGTGTACACATGTGTGCAGGTGTGCATGTGCAGTTGGGTGTCTCTTCTGGTTGCTCTCTTATATTTAACTTCCATTCATTCATTCATTCATTGAAACAGTTGGTCTCTTACTGAAACTTCAGCTCATTATTTGGCTAGGCTGGCTGGCCATTGAGCACCAAGGATCTGCTTGTCTCCACAGTTCCCCCCAGTACTACATGCACTGCCACACTCAACTTTTTTCATGGATTCAGAGGATCCGAATTCATGTAGTTATCCAGCTGCCCCCAAATCGCCCATTAACATTTCCCCCCTTGGATTTAAGATGCCATCATTGTCATATGTTAAATTCCTTGTGCATTTAGATTTACTGTTGGATTTTTAAAATTTTAAATTTGCTTACTGTATGCATGGGGGGGGGGGGTTGTGCATGTCAAGGTCAAAGGACACTTGTGGGAGTTGGTTCTCTCCTTCCATTATGTGGGTCCCATGGGTAGAACCAGGAACAGGAGTCTTGGTAGCAAAGTGCCTTTACCTGCTGAGCCATCCCTCAGCCTGTGTGAGATTTGTATTCATTTGATTGTCTGTGTATTTCTGCAGAAGAGCAGACTTTGATGATAGAATCTTTACCATTTTTCTCAATATTTTTGCTTATTTTTCCAAATACACTTTATAAATCAGTTTGCTTACCTAGGGATAATAGTGAGAAGACATGTGGTCATGTTTTTCTTGGGACTGTATACAGATTAAATTGGGGGGAATTGACATCTGTGGGATTTTGGGTTTTCTATTCCAAAATGTAGCTCCCTCCATTGATTGACTTCTAGTTTTGTATCTTATATGGAGCTGTGTTCACGTTTAATAGCTTTAGCTTTATTGGGGTGTAATTTATGTCAATTCATTTTTTTTTTATTAATCTTAAACTGTAACTGTGAGCACAGTGCAATTTTAGAACATTTCTGTCAGCTCTGTTACCTGCCACCTGCTTTTTTTTTTAACTGTCTGTTTCTGCCTCTCCCCTTGTCTCATGCAGCCTTTCATCTGTTTGCCGATTATAATTTGCCTTGTTTGGGCATTTTATATAAATGAACCACAATATGTGGCCCTTCCATGTGCTGTTTGACTCAGCATAGTTTCAGGGTTCATTCATGGACCCTTGAGTTAGTTTCTGCTTGTTTCATTCGTTTCTTCATACACATTTGACTTATCCAACTGATGGCATTTGAATTGTTTCTCATGGTTGTCTGTTGTCATGAACAACTGGATCAAAATCTGTGTGTGTGTGTGTGTGTGTGTGTGTGTGTGTGTGTGTGTGTATTTCCATTACATGTCTTATAAAGTGAAATAAGCCAGTCATAACCAGTCAAAATACTTTGCCATTCTAATGCGAGTCATCTGATGGTCAGGTTCTTAAACACAATGGAATGGTGATAGCTGGGGTGTTGAGGGAAAGGGAAGGATGCCTTTCAATTGAGGGATGAACAGGAGATGGTTTCACAGCAGTGGAATCCTACCCAGTGCAGATGAGCTTGCTCACTGTGACCATGGCTCTTAAAAAGCCACACCCCCTTTCTCAGCCTTCATAGTAAAACAACCTCGGCTTTAATTATAAGGACCTGTCAGTACAGATGTTAGGTAAAAACTCTAAGCCATGTGGGTAGTAAGGTTTCTCTCACAGTCATGAGAGTAAGAAAGGAACATTTTCTGCTTGTGAGTTCTTCCTTGCTGCGGTGTGCAGTATCCTTAGTGACACAGCTTCCTGAGTGAGATCTTCAGAACTATAGAAGGCACATCAAACACAGAGTGAGAGCTCTTGGAATGTGGTTCCAGTTCCAAAGCTTTTGCTCTTTACACAGTCTCAACACTTGGTACTCATTCCCCAAGTGCCTTCCACTACCAGCTGCTTTATTCCCGCTCCTGCATTTGCCCTCCACTTCACATTTCTGAAGTTGTAGCAGTTTTGACTCTTTAGGTTCATCTTTGGCTCTTCAACAACAAAAAAGAGATGCTGTATAACTCTCCATTATTTTCATATTAATTTAATAGTCTTCAAGATCAAGATAAAACTTTTGCCTAGTGGTTAGCCTACACATGTCTTTCAAATGGGTTTGCTTTTTGTTTCCAGGAAGTATTGATGAAGATGTTGTGGTGATAGAAGCTTCCTTCACTCCCCAGGTCACTGCCAATGAAGAAATTAATGTTACCTCAACTGACAGTGAAGTGGAGATTGTTACAGTTGGAGAGAGCTATCGGTGAGATCTTATTGCCTAGTTGTATACTGAACTTTTAAATGTAGACACTTGAACATATTTGTTACCGTTCCCTCCAGATTCCCAGCTTGATTATAATTGTATTAGAGTACTAGTTTTTTTTTTTTTTTTTTTTTTTTTTTGGTTTTTCGAGACAGGGTTTCTCTGTGTAGCTTTGCTCCTTTCCTGGAACTCGCTTTGGAGACCAGGCTGGCCTCGAACTCACAGAGATCCGCCTGCCTCTGCCTCCCGAGTGCTGGGATTAAAGGCGTGCGCCACCACCGCCCGGCCTAGAGTACTAGTTTTAAAGCTAGGATACATTAGATTCACCTGGAGAAGAAAGTAAAGCTCACTGTTGCAAAATTCTATCCCAGACCAGTAGAGCTAGAATTAGAATCTTAGGGGATATAGTTTTTTTTTTGTTGTTGTTTTGTTTTTTGTTTTTCTTCAGAGACAGGGTGTCTCTGTGTAGCTTTGGTGCCTGTTCTGGAACTCGCTCTGTAGACCAGGTTGGCCTCAAACTCACAGAGATCCACCTGCCTCTGCCTCCTGAGTGCTGGGATTAAAGGCGTGCGCCACCACCACCTGGCTGGGGATATAGTATTTTTATCATCACCCCATTTGCTCTAAATAGACAGCAGTTTTACTTTGTATTTTTTAAAATGGGACTTAATTTGTAACACCAGAATTCATGAATTGGGAAGTTTAGCTGTGAATAGTATGTAAATATTGGGTATAATTCTGAATTTACTCATTAATATAAAAACAGACCTTGTTATTTTCTTGTGTCAACATTGTCCTCATTGATATGCGTGAAACTTGTGCTGTTGTGTTATGAGAGCCAAGTTTAAGGCTGTTTATGATGTCATTCTTCATTTGATCATGCTAAGTTCCGAACTAGTGAGTGAGTAGAAAGATCTCATTTGTTTAGATAGATACATGAATATGCCATGCCTCTTTTGTAGAATTACTTCAGACATCATGGCCCCTTGTCTGAAATAAAAAAATTAATATTTTATTTACCCTGTGCTTAAGATGATGATAAATATTGGTATTAGTGGTAAAGAGTTGCTTATTTGATATACCAAACTAGTCTGTGGATGAATATTAATGTCTTTAGAAGTACATTTAAGGATTGGTATGCTTTTCTATATACCATTAGAGTGTGGCTTCTCATGACAGGGAAATTGATTTCATTTTCTTTCTTTTTTTCTTTCTTTTTTTTTTTCCTTAAAGATTTGTTGTATTTTATGTACATTGATGTTTTACCTGCATGTATGTCTGTGTGAGGGTGTCAGATCCCCTGGAACAGGAGTTACAGACAGTTGTGAGCTGCCATGTGGGTGCTGGGAATTGAACCTGGGTCCTCTGGAAGAGCAGCCAGTGCTCTTAACTGCTGAGCCATCTCTCCAGCCCCCTTTCTTTTTTTTAAGAATAATATAGAAAGAATGTGGGGGTTGCTTATTTGTATGGGTTTTGCCTGCGTGTATGTATGTGTATCACGTATGTGCTGTGCTCATCGAGGCCAGAAGACGTCATCCAGTCCTCTTCACAGTTGAGCCATCTCTCCCGCGCCGTCCCCTCCATTCCTTTCCACTCTAAATGATTTCCCCAAACTGAGGAAATCTGAATGCTACAGTGTGTGCCATAGGCCGTCACATTGACCCTGCCACTGCTTACAAGGCAGAGCACCAATTCAGTTTTTGTGTGTTTGTTATCTATCTCTCAACTGTTAGACCTGTTTTCCTTGTGGAATTGGAAGTGCTTTCACCAAACAGAGCCCTTTTTCCAAGTAAGAGGCAGTGATCTTGAAATGAATGCAGCCTCATGATCTCTAGGTAGTTTTCTGTTATTGTCTGAGATGCACCTTTGTCATGGTTGGGCTGGTTCTTGGCTCCTCCTGTGTAAGAGAATACATCTATCTCTCAGTCTTTCATGTTAGGATTTGACAGTTGCAATATCATAGTGGCCTTGAAGACCTCTGTGACACTGTTACCTTACGTTTGGACTCATGCTCTGTCCAGTAGTCTGTCTGAAGGTAGAACCAACCTATGAGGCTTTCAGAGTAGACTGGAGTTGCCTGCTTTTGACGGCCTCCTGGAGAAGAAAGGACGACCCCCCCCCCCCCCCCCCACACACACACACACACTCATCATCATAGATTCTGGGCTTCTCAGTAATCATTCAGTGTAGTTTTGGTGCCTGTCCTGGATCTCACTCTGTACACCAGGCTGGCCTTGAACTCACAGAGATCCGCCTGGCTGTGCCTCCCAAGTGCTGGGATTAAAGGCGTGCACCACCACTGCCTGGCCAGCAGGCCCTCTTAACCAGAGTCATTTCTCTAGTCCTTTCTCAGAAAATTTTAATGGAGATCATTTGTCCTCGTAAGAAATCATTTTATCTTAGATTTGTTTACAGTGATGGCTCATGATGTGCAATGCTTTCTCTCTTTCTTTCTTTTTTTTTTTTAAGATTTATTTATTTATTATGTACACAGAAGAGGGTGCCAGATCTCATTACAGATGGTTGTGAGCCACCATGTGGGTGCTGGGAATTGAACTCAGGACCTCTGGAAGAGCAGTCAGTGCTCTTAACCTCTGAGCCATCTCTCCAGTCCCCAGCAATGCTTTCTTAAATGCATTGTCTTTGGTTAGTATTGTCTTAGGAATTACCTTTTGTACCCCTGTCTCTTGAGAATTTTAGGTTTTGAATTTATTTTTAAACTCTTGGGCTCTAGCATTGTTAAGGATAGTTCAGCCCACTTTGAATTTGATATTTTTTTCTTAATGGTGACATCCCTGCTTAACCTTGCATATTAATGGATCTGGCTCACATTTGTCACACATGCTCGTGATAAACTTACAATATGTGTAGTTTTACACTTTGAGCAGACAGAAGACAAAAACAACACAAACTCCATAACAACTTGTGATTTATCCCCCCCCCCCCACCTCTTTTTTTGAGACATATTTTCCCTGTGTAGCCCTGGCTGTCCTGGAACTTGCTCTGAAGACCAAACTGGCCTCGAACTCACAGAGATCCACCTGCATCTGCCTCCCACCTACTGAAGTTAAAGACTTGTGCCACAAACACCCAGCAGTTTGCCTCCTTTTTCAAAAATAGATTTAGTTGTTTTCCTGAAGCCTTAGGTAGGATAAGAATATTATCACACTATCCCTAAGTACTCATCATTATTTTGAATCATTAAAACCCATAAACATATAAATGCCTGAGAGTGATTGAGAAGAGTGCAATGCCATTCACTCAAGGTACTTAAGGTAGTGATTCAGTGCTTAAAGTAGTTGGATCAGGTAATGCTTTTTATGACTCACAAGCTCATAGACTAGTCAGTGTCATCATCTCTGCCAACCCTAGGGACTCTCTGCTGTCTCTTCACTTCTGTGTGTTACGTTAGGGTAGGACCAGAAGCTTGGCTTGGCACAAGGTTCCCAAAGTTAAATTCTGCAAACCTAGCCTGGGACATGGTTATATAGACATGACTCTGTGTCATATTTGGGATTTGTGTGTGTGTGTTCCTTTATTAAAGTGAATAACTTGGGACATTCCTTACAATGTATGGTAACATTCACTTATAATCCAAGTGAATATTCAGAACAGTGGTTACCAGGAACAGTGTTCCTGTCTTTTTGTATACTTGAATGGTTGATCTGACAGCAGCATCTCTTGTCTGCTTTGATCATCAGGTTGTAGTGCCTTCATTCAGCAGTTTATTGAGTGCCTGACATTGCATTAGTCATTGTTTTTAATCCAATGACTTATTCCTTGGGAGAAGTCTTACATGAAGAACTTAAGTGTTTTATAAAAAAAGATTGTGGAGTTTTAGAGTGACTGAAAACATCCATTCTTCATTTATATTTACTAACTTGATGTTGATGTTATTTAAGGTCTCGTTCAACCCTCGGGCACTCCAGATCTCATTGGAGCCAAGGTTCAAGTTTGCATACAGGCCGACCACAGGAGCCTCGAAACCGCAGTAGGATCTCTACTGTTATACAGCCCCTGAGGCAGAACGCGGCAGAAGTTGTGGACCTTACTGTTGATGAAGATGGTAAGTTGGAGTTATAGCTGTTGGGTTATGAAGGGAATTGGATAAAATATCTTAAATGACCATTTTATTATCAGATGTTTGAAATTTACCTTATTCATAATTTTTATTGGAAAGTATTGATGACTGTTACTACTCTTAAAATCTTTATATTTCTGTTCATTTACATTCATAAACTTTCTAAAAATAAAGGCATTGACATAAATATTAAAAGTCATAGCTAATGTTATGAAATAGTTGCTGTGTATAAAGGGTGATAATGAGGTGCCTTATAAATGGTCACATTTTGTCCTAATAGTTCTTTGCAGAAACACCTGTTGCCTTCTTAGTTTTCCTGGGGAGGACATGGAGCGTGGTTAATAACAGCGTAGTCATACTGTGGTAAAATCAGAAGTGCTGGCTGGGCAGCCTGTCTTGGGATTATGCTGTGCCAGAGAGTGCTGTTTGTGGTTTGATAGTCTGACCACGTGGCCTAGCAGCAGAACTTGGACTTTGCTCTCACCCTTTCCTTTGCAATAAATAGACCAGAAAACTTCGTAGGTACTGGAAACTTTTTTCTCTTGGTTCTAGGGGTCAAACCTAGGGCCTCACACCTGCCAGGCAAACACTTTACTACTAACATACATTCCTAGTCCTACTGGAAAACTTTGAACAACTGTTTAACTAGATTATACAAGCACATGGTGTTTTTAAATACAGTTCTTATCTTTCAGTGACATTTCGGTTTGATGTTGCAGTGAAGTTTCACGAAAGCTTTCTTTACCATGTGTTATACTTTCTAGGAAGTTTGTTCCTAATGCTTGTTTCTTTTAGTCATTGTCATAGTGCCATTAACTTGTCCAGGTGTGGGGAATGTGCCTATAACCAGCACTTGGCAGGCCATAATAGGGAAATTCTAAGACTAACCTAGCTATGTATAGCAAGAGACTATCTCAAAGAGGAAAAATAAGTTGCTAATTCGAATTAAAACCCATTCTTTAATTGCTGTGAGATGCTAATTTGGTGTTTTGTGTTTTATAGAACCTACTGTAGTACCAACCACTTCTGCTAGGATGGAATCACAAACTACTAGCGCTTCCATTAGCAATTCAAATCCATCTACCTCTGAGCAAGCCTCTGATGCTACTTCAGCTGTGGCCAGTAGCCAGCCTTCCACAGTGTCAGAGACTGCAGCTACTCTTCCAAGCAATAGTGCGGCTGGTTCTTCCGTGGGCGGTACGTAAGGATGTTGGGGGACTTTTCCACAGTGTTGCTGTGAGATACTTCCTGGGAGCAAAGCATTGTGTATTATAATTACACTATGATTTAATATGAATTTTATGTGTTGTATGTGACAGATATTTTAGCTCAACTAAGAGAACTGAGGAAAACCAGGTGGCTGATAGTGAATTCATGGATAGCAAAGCAGACGGTAGATAAGTTGAATTTCGTCAAGAGTTAAGTAAGGCTTTTGTGTATCTAAGTAAAGAAAGTGAAAGACAGTCCATAGAATGTAAGAAAAATTATTTGTAAGTCATGTCTGATAAGGGTTCTAGTACCTAGAATACATAAAGAACTCGGAAATAATAAAAACACACAACAACCTAATTTAAAAACAATGAAGGAGCCGGGCGTTGGTGGCGCACGCCTTTAATCCCAGCACTCGGGAGGCAGAGGCAGGCGGATCTCTGTGAGTTCGAGGCCAGCCTGGTCTCCCAAGCGAGTTCCAGGAAAGGCGCAAAGCTACACAGAGAAACCCTGTCTCGAAAAACCAAAAAAAAAATGAAGGATTTGAACAGACACTTTCCAAAGACCAATGAACAATGAATCCCATGCTCAACATCACTGTTGACTAATGAAATGAGATGAGATTAAAACCCAATGTTGAGATACATGGTTACGTCACACCTGCACAGGTGTCCATAATTTAAAAAGAACGAACAGAAGCAGAGTCACCAGAACTGGTCATAGGCAGAGAAATTGGAATGCTGGTGACATGCTGGTAGAGGACAGAAAGGTCTAGCTGCTGAGAAAAACACTGGCTTCTCCTCATGAAGTTAATGAGAGTTCCCTCATGGCTCACCAGTTATACCCCGGGCATATTCTTTAATTAATTAAGATGGGAATAGGAGTTTTAAAGGTTTCAATGATGTCATTTATTCTACTTTTGTTTCCCCTTGTTCTGACATCACAGATAAAAAGCATTGCCTAACCCAAAGTCAGAAAGAAATTTCTTCTGTTTGTTTGTTTGGCTGGAGCCCAGGCCCTCATATATGCTGAGTGTGTTTTCTGTCACTGAGCTACATACCCAGCCTAAAGAGTTTGGTATTTTCAGTTCTGATCACATTATTTCTTGTGTTTCAGTTAGCAGTTATATTGCTGGCTCTCACTTGCTAGGTTAAGGCAGCTTGATGTCTGTCACAGATAGTAGTGGTACAGACAGAAACTTAACTTAACAAGGACATATCAATAGATGCTATAGCTCCCAAATTGACTATGTCACCATTTTTTTTAAAGATGTATTTATTTATTATGTATACAGAAGAGGGTGCCAGACCTCATTACAGATGGTTGTGAGCCACCATGTGGGTGCTGGGAATTGAACTCAGGACCTCTGGAAGAGCAGTCGGTGCTCTTAACCTCTGAGCCATCTCTCCAGCCCATATGTCACCATTTTTAATGAGAGCACTTTATGGTCTAAAATACATTTTGCTTTTAATTCTGATAACATCTCTGTGACTTTCATTGAGCAAACTGGAAAATTATGTAATGGCTAGATTCAATGAGACTTTGTTTGCATCCCAAGGATGTCTTTCAAGTACCATGTTCTCTGAAAAGAAATGTAGGCAGAAGCAAAATGGACTTTGGTTTATTGAATGTATATTTTTTCTTGGCGCTTTACTTGGTAACACACACACACACACACACACACACACACACATATATATATTAAATTGAAACCATGTTTAAATTGAAACATGCATGTTTGCTTGCATGTATACCTATCACCACATGTTTACCTGGTACCCATGGAGGCTATTAGAATCCCTGGAACTGGAGTTATAGACGGTTGTGAGCCACCATAAGGATGTTGGGAACCTATCTGGGTCTTCTGGAAGACTGCCCAAAATCTCCTTCCTTACCCTCGAGACAGGAATTCTGTGTGTAACAATCCTGGCTGTCCTGGAACTTACTTTTGTAGACCAGGCTGGCCTGAACTCACAGAGTTCCACCTGCCTTTGCCTTCCAAATGCTGGGATTAAAGGCATTAGCCACCACCACCCAGCTCTAGCCAGAGCTCTTAATCTCTGAGCTATTGCTGTAGCCCCTCTTCTGTGATTTTTTTCTTTGTCTTATGTGATTTTATATTATCATTTATTCCTTAAAAGTGCATTGGTATTGACATTGCATTTCCCTTCTTATATGAAATCTCCAAAGTTCAATATTTTGATTGGGGTCAGTAGCATCTTTGAGGGAAGGATTTCAAGTCTTCCTTCACTTCTCTCCTGGTAGCATTAGTAGTCATATTCCTACCTACATTTCATTATCACGTAAAGATTTATTCATTTATTTTGGATTTTTGAGGCAGGGTTTCTCTGTGTAACAGCTTTGGCTGTCCTAGAACTCACTTTGTAGACCAGGCTGGCCTTGAACTCACTGAGAGCCACTTGCCTTTGCCTCCTGAGTGCTAGGATTAAAGGCATGTGCCACCACCGCCCGGCCAAAGCTTTCATTCATGTATTATGTATGACTGTTTATTTTAGTACCTTCTAAATGTTTCATTTCTTAGGTATTAACTTCACTGTAGTCTCTGAAAGTTCATTCTTGATATTAGACTATACTTACATCCTTGAGACTTGCTTGTCTCAGGCCAGATGGTTTTACAGAAACCTGATAGGAATGTCAATTCAACCTCAGCCTATCATGTGTTTCCCTGTTTTGTCCAGATTTTCAACCTTGAATCACTTAAGCCAGTTAACTGTACTCATATCCAAATTCCTAAATGGTGCAGGTAATGACCAGGTCCCATGTGGGCTGATGTCTCCACAAGTGCGAGTACCTCAAAGTGGGCGTTTGCTGTAACTCACCTCAGTGTCCTGTCGGTTCTCTTTCCTTCCCCGCCATGGTTTTCTAAAACTTCTCCTTTTCCTCAGGGCTTTCATCCCCGTGGGAGGAAATTAAAGAATAAAATTCTCAGGCATGTGCTTCTGCAGCACCTGATGTTAGCCTTTGTAAAAGCCTTTGTGTGTTTATGCCTGCAATTCTTTCGAGATGCCTGATTAACTACTAACCCACTGTCTGTTCAGAATCCCAGGTCTGTGTTCTGTTCCTAGCCATAACATTGTGTTCTCTTTGTCTTCAGTATCCTCACCAGTTCCGTTTCCTAGTACATGGAGAGGTACTCCCGAGTTATCTGTGTGTACTTAATTTGGGTTGTTTCCATTTGCGGTCATAGGAGAACTTGGAGAAGTCAGTTCTCTCCACAGTATGGGGTCCAGGAGTTAAACACACGTCCTCAGACTCAGTGGCAAGTGCTTTCCCCTACTGTCGGCCCGTTCTTTCTTTAATGTGCTTCTGACTTCTTTCAGAGTGACTAGACACGCACCATATGTCTGGTGACAATCTTCTTGTCTTCTTCCCAGACTTTTCCTTGGCCCTCCCATTTGATAATTGCATTGCTTTCACCCATCACCAGGAAGCTGACTTTCATTCTGTGATTTTACACCATTCTCCTTGTTTTAAACTTTATATCCAGCCATCCTTGGACATCTCCCCTGGACCATTTGGGAGTCACCTTCAAACCTGGCATACTCGGCACAGCTCACTTTTGTAGTCTGTGCATGTGCTTGTATTGTGCTGCCCTCTGCTGTATTTATATGTTCAGCAAATAGTCATTGAGTTGATACTGTGTTACCAGGTGTTTTTCTCTCACTCAGATGAGACACCTCTTCATTCTAACATTTTATATGATACCATACAACACATCAAAATATTAATAATAATTATTATAAAAATAAGAAGCAAATGAAAGGATTGGCAGATAGTGCTCCAGCCTGATATTCACTGAGGTGGATGCTATGGCTTCAAGTACAGTTGAATGTACCTAGCAGTCTGCAGTGTGGGAAAGTGATTGGGATTCCTGCTCGAGGGATTCAGATCTTTTCCTTCGTAGCATAAAGTGGAAGAATTTACTAGACAGTTCTGAAATTTTATTAGTATCAAATACTAAGAAACGATAATCTCTTGTCAAATTTATACATCATGATACATATGAACCCGCTGAAGAATTTATATTTTCAGAAAAGTCATAGTGTGGGGACACTGCATAACATTGCATACTGTATGTGTTAGTGTATGGCACCATCACAGTCATGTTTATTTTAAAGATGACATCGATCGATAGATTAATCGATTGATTGATTGATTGGTGTGCGCGCGATCACGCATGTCCACAGTTCAGATCACAACTGAGGTAGTCGTTTCTCTCCTTCCGTCGTGTAGGCTCCAGGGGTCTAACTAAGGTGGTCAGTCTTGAGCAGCAAGTCTGTCACTTCTGATGACCCTCCCCAGCCCACTAGCACATTATGTTCTTGTTTACAGGTTAATACACAGTACTTAGGTTTGCGGAGTGGTATTTGATCATTCTTTGCCTTTGTTTCTGTTTCAAGATGACTCAAGGAGAACTGCATCTAGTGCTGTCCCAGAGACGGGCCCTCCTGCAATGCCACGGCTACCTTCCTGCTGTCCCCAGCACTCACCGTGCGGGGGGACGTCCCAGAGTCACCATGCATTAGCACATCCACACTCAAGTTGTTTTCAGCAGCATGGTCACCATTTCCAGCATCATCACCACCACCACCATACTCCCCACCCAGCGGTCCCAGTCTCTCCTTCCTTCAGCGATCCCGCTTGTCCTGTGGAAAGACCTCCTCAAGTACAGGCTCCTTGTGGTGCAAATAGCAGCTCTAGTTCCAGCTACCATGACCAGGTGTGTGCTTTTCACAAATAATTTCCTCTTTCCCACTTTCCCTCCACTCCCTTTAAAAAAACAAAAAAACAAAAAACCCACCTTGTGTTGCCTTCAGAAAGAGTGGAAAACCCCAGTGATGTGTTTTATTGGATGTGGTGCTGTCAAAGTGAGTGTATCCATAAACTAAGCTGTATTTTTTTTTTTTTTTTTTTTTTTGGTTTTTTGAGACAGGGTTTCTCTGTGTACTAAGCCATATTCTTGAATGCAAAACAAGCCTTATTTAATAAGCTGTGAATTTTTAAATTAAATCTTGGTTTACAGAAGGTTTAAATTATTGCAAACAAGGAGAACAATGGTATGTATGGAAAAGTGAACATGATCTTTATTGTAAAATTCACTTTTGGGGTCATGGGGGTGGTGTGGTGAGTAAAGGCACCTGTTGCCAGTCCTGACCCGAGCTCAGTCCCTGCAGCCCATGTAGTGAGAAAAGAGTGCCAGCCCCTTAAAGTTCTTCTTTGACTTATACATGCATGTGCACTTACACACACACTGAATGCAATTAGAAACAACCCCAAAAGATGTTATTTCGGGGAAGTCATGTGACTGGCTTGTCATGTGGCTGGCAAAGCAGAGAGGAGTTGAGAGAGACTACCTTTCTGTGCCTCCTGACCTTTTCTTCTAAAGCACTCAGTTTTGCCTTTCAAATTTTGTTGGCTGTCTCTTTTGGGTTCTAATCACTTCAAATTCATGGAGAAGTGAGTCTTCTCTTTAAAAGATGAAGCTAGCTGCTGCCATCAGGAGGGGATTTGAAGAGTTAGTTTAATATACGACCGAAATTTCAGATGTTGTTTTGCTTCAGGGTATTAACTGGCTGTGTCTCTTGGGAAGGAGATGTGTGGAAGGCCCTGCCATAAAGGAAAGCTTCCTCTTACTAGCAATGGGAGTTGAAAACAGTAGGCTTAACTAGAATTGTAGGCAATGATGAGGTAGCTCCACTAGCTTCCCTGCTCATGAGAGAGAGAGCTGCTGACAGATGAGTTTGTCACAGACTGTTACATTGTTGAGTTGGTAAAGAACACAGCTGCAGTCAGGCAGAGATAGCCAGATCCCTGAGTTTGAGGACAACCTGGTCTACAGAGTGAGTTCCAGGATAGCCAGGGCTACACAGAGAAACCCTGTCTCAAAAAAGGAGGCGGAGGGGTGGGAGACTAGGGGATGGGGAGAACCCCAGCACTCAGAAGCACTCAGAGGCAGAGGCGGGTGAATCTCTTTAAGTTCCAAGATAACTAGGAATAAATAATGAGACCTTGACTCAAAAAAAAAAAAAAGAAAGAAAGGTGTGTAGGAGATTGATTAGTTATATAAACAATGTTTCCTTTTGGCTGGAGTCAGTATGTGACTGTCTTTGCCAATTTTGTTCACCTTAGAGCAATGGTTCTTGAGTGTCATGACCCCTGTGCAAGTGGGGGGGGGGGGCGGGTTGGACCCATCAGAAAACACAGACATTAACATTGCAATTCCTAACAGCAAAATTATAGTTATGAAGTAGCAATGAACTGTATTAAAGGGTTGCAGCATTAGGAAGATGATAAAATCACTGTTGATTGGCTTAGCTCACAGTTGTCTTATGTATAACAGACTGGAGCTGATGGGAATAAGCCCCAGGAATCACCCTGTCTGCCTCCCCAGGGCTGAGGTTATAGGTGTGCACTTAGCTTGTCATGTGGTTTCTGGAGAAATCAAACTCATGCCCTCATGCTGAACCATCTTTCTAGCCACATGTGACTCTGGAGATGAAATCTTCAGTGTGTAAGCTAGGATGGCTTTGCTCCTCCTTCCTGAGGGCTAGAGTGACACACCTGGCTTGTACTTTCTTTGGAAGCTCCAAGTGTACTGAACCTAACTGGTAGATAATTTGTTTAAATTACTTAACAATCCCCTCCCCCAAAAAAGAGGCAGTTCTTGCTTTATAATCTGCTTTAGAGTAAGATCCAAGTGTTTACATGTGGGTTTTTTTGGTGGGGAGGGGTTGGGTTTTTTGTTTTTGTTTTTTATAATTAATTTAATTTTACATATCAGCCAATGATTGAGGGGTTGGTTTTTTGAGACAGGGTTTCTCTGTAGCTTTGGCTGTCCTGTAACTCGCTCTGTAGACCAGGCTGGCCTTGATCTCAGAGATCCGCCTGCCTCTACCTCTTGAGTGCTGGGATTAAAGGTGTCCACCACCACTACCCAGCAGTTACTTAGAGTTTTAAGTAACTAGACATAGGAATAGACATAGTTGTGTCTATTCCTCTATACAGTAATTTGATACATGTATATACTGCATGGTGATCAACAGAATACCCTTCATGTCCTTCACAAACAGTCATCATTTCTATGTAGGGAACATGAAGACTCTAGTTATTCTGACATACTCATTGTTGGTGGCAATAGTTACTCTGCCATGCCCAGTTCTGTGTGTGTGTGTGTGTGTGTGTGTGTGTGTGTGTGTGTGTGCGTGTGTGTGCGTGCTGTTTTAGTTTTAGTTGAATGTTATAATATAGAAAGTTTGGATAGACCGGTTGTTATAGAATTCTAATGTTTTCAATGCTGTGATAGCATACTGGGTGAGGAGTCCTGAAGTCATGATTTCAGAGGAACACAGGACTGCTTTCAAACCCTCTTTTCTTCTAGTCTCAGTTGTACATAATGTAATAGAAATAAATCTTTAATTTTTTTTCTAATTAGTTTATGTATATATTCCTGCTTGTCTCTATGCACCACATTCATGCAGGTGTTCAGGGAGGCCAGAAAAGATGTTCTGGAACTATAGTTTCAGGTAGTTGGGAGCTACCTACTGTGGGTGCTGGGAATCAAACCTAGGTCTTTCGCAAAAGGATCATATATTTTTAACCAACTGAGCTATCTCTTCAGCCCCAAGAAATAAATCATACAATAACATATCAGTTAAATGTTTATCTTCTATTATACCTCACTTAAATAGAGTTGATTTCATATTTTGAGTGTAAAAATGCGAATTTTAAAGTTCAGGCTTTATACAATATTGTCTTTGTGTTTGATTTTTCTCATACAAAGAATTACCATTTCCAAATTCATTTGAAGACCTTGTTTTCCTAGAGATCACTAGGGATAATTTGTCATGTGACAAGAAATGAAGTTTTCATGAAAGTTGAGAAAGGTAAACTCTAATTGTTCTTTACCCAGCAGGCATTGCCAGTTGATCTGAGCAGCAGTGCTCTCAGGACTCATGGAAGTGGGGGTTTCCATGGTGCATCTGCCTTCGACCCCTGCTGCCCTGTGTCTTCTTCCCGAGCTGCGGTCTTTGGCCACCAGGCTGCTGCTGCCCCGACTCAGCCATTAGTAATAGATAGCTATGGCTCGAGCATGGTTGCACAGCCCCAGCCCCAGCCACCTCCACAGCCTTCTCTCTCATCCTGTCGGCATTATATGCCACCACCTCCTTGTAAGTATGAATTTAATGGGCATGGAATTAGAGTAATCTTGGGTTATAAGTTTTATTTGGCTTAAGGGTGCGATTTATTTTTTCCATACAATTGTCTGTGAAATTGAGATGTATTGAGTGGCACCTTATATTCTTAAGAAAATTTTAAGGGAGTTGGCTTTAGTTTTTAGGAGTAACTTAAGAAATGTGAAAGTTTTGTAGTATTTGTAGGCATGGTAAAGGAAATTTTATTCCAGAATTCTCCAGTTTTATTCAAAGAATTCTGAGTTAACAAAGGCATAAGAGAGAGGATTTGACAGAACGACTGCCATTTAGAAAAAGAGTTGTATATTCATTTGGTGTGGGCAACAACAGAACCTGGCATGGCAACTCTAAGGAAATTGGAATCCATTAGATAGCTTGAAATTGATAACTCTCCAGGGGCCATGTAACATAGTACTTTGATTGAGTCTGAGCTAATTATAAGATGGAAGCTTAACAAATACTTTGCTAATAACTTACGCTAAGAGTAAGCCTGTGGGTTAGTAAGGAAATTGCCTTTTGTTTTGGTTGTCTGCATTTCAGTTATTTATCCTCTTGAGTTTCTTCATTTCAGTAGTAAAATTTACCCTTGTAGACAGAGCTGGAATCATGCTAAACTATGGACAATGAATTAGTGATGTATTATTTAGATTCTCACTATTACTGTGTGAAATACAAAGTTTGAGTTAGAACATGTTTAGAACCAGAATTTGTTTTGTGAAGATGGACCAGTTAGTGTGAGCATGATGTTGATGGCGGGCAGATGTGACGACCCTGTGTGGTAGTCCTCAGCCTACCCTTCCTACTCAGACCTCAATGTGTGTGCTTTCCTGTTCCTTTCATACAGGAGACAGATCATGCAGTTCCTTTTAAAATGTCCAATAAAGATGGATATTTTAGACTTAAAATAGTTTTATCTTTATCATAAAAATGTATCATGTGGGCGGGAGAGATGGCTCAGCAGTTAAGAGCACTGACTACTCTTCCAGAGGACCCAGGTTCAATTCCCAGCAACCCACATGGCAGCTCACAACTGTCTGTAACTCTAGTTCTTGGGGACCCAACTCCCTCATATAGACATACAAGGCAGACAAAACACCAATGCACATAAAATAAAAAATTTTAAAAATGTATCATGTACATTCTATAAAGTTGAAACTAGAATATTGTAAAATGAAAAACTAAAAGCTCTTTCTCATATCTCACTAATCTTAGTTCCTCAGAGGTAGCAGTTCTTTAGAGTTTATTATATAAAAAAAAAAAAATCTCGGCTGTGTAGTGGTTGGGCACACCTTTAATCCCAGCACTTGGGAGGCAGAGGCAGGTGGATCTCTGAGTTTGCCAGCCTGGTCTACAGAGTGAGTCACAGGACAGGCTCCAAAGCTACACAGCAAAACCCTGTCTCAAAAAACCAAAAAAAAAAAAAACAAGAAAAGAAAAGAAAAGAAAGAAAAAAGTCAGAAGTTTTCTTTGTAAATATGCATATCTGCCCTTTAAAAAACATGAACCAGGGATTGAGATGGCTCAAAGGTTAAGAGCACTGGCTGCTCTTCCAGAGGTTCCGAGTTCAATTCCCAGCAACCAGTGGCTCACTTCTGGCTTGCAGGCACACATGCAGGCAGAACACTGTATACATAATAAATAAATAAATAAATCTTAAAAACAAAGGACATGAGCCATGGGGCTGGATAGATGGCTCAGCAGTTAAGAGCACTGGCAGCTCTTCCAGAGGACCTGTGTTCAATTCCCAGCACCCACATGGCAGCTCATACCTGTTTGTAACTCTAGTTCCAGGGCTTCTGACACATAAATGTAAGCAAAACATCAGTTAATATAAAATAAAAATAAATAATAAAAAAGCCATTTCATTATATGATGTTCTGCATTTTTATTTGATTTAATAATACATTGCTTGTTTTTTTTTTCTCACCATGATTAATTCATAAAACTGGAGCTCAGAGCCAGGCAGTGGTGATGCACACCTTTGATCTCAGCACTTGGAGGTAGAGGCAGGCAGATCTCTGTGACTTTGAGGCCAACCTGGTCTAAAGTAGTTCCAAGACAGCCAGGGCTACACAGAGAAATCCTGTCTTGAAAAACAAAACCCAAACAAAAAAACTGGAGCTCAGTGGTGTTTGTGTTTTTTCCACTGCCTCTCCCTTATTGGTTATTTTTAAACACCTTCAGAACATTCCATTACATTAAACCAGCCCTCTCTTGATGAATGTTTAAGTTTTTTGTGCTTGCTTGAGTCTTTCTGTAGTGAAAGAAATGCACTTTCAAGTCAGTACTGTTAAATTTCTCTTGAAGAGGTTGTACTAGTTTTCTGCTTGTCATTGGGGAGCTCTGTAAGCGAAGGTAGGGATTTGAGTTGTATTCCCATGTGAGATGCATTTTGACTGATTACCCTGCTCCAGGCTGATTTTCCCCTATGGAGTGTATTTGTCAATGTGTAGTTTTCCTTTCCTCACTTCCCTTTAACATTTCTAGTATACTTTATGTACAACACATTCTAATACCCCCTTTCATTGAAATCCTACTGGGAGAGATTGGTTGAGAGAAAGCGCTGGTTTTTACATGAACTGGTGATCTGAGTGGACTTTTCCCAGTTCTGGTAAGTTAGCTTAGAGACTTGTGGTGAGCTGTTTGCCACCTTTGTTTTCATTTTTTATGCTGGTAAAATAGGAATAATTATGATTGGGTATAGATGGCAAAACTTTGGCTCAGTTAGTTTGGACACCACTGATACTATTATTACATTAAGAAAACTTGTTTACTTTTGAAAGTGCATGGTCTTGAAAAGTCAATGAAACCACTGTGCTTGGAAAGCCATCTTTGGAATGTTTTGTGATCTGTAAAACTGCTATCAGATGATAGAAATAAAACTGTCTGCAATTATTTGGGAAGGAGGTTGAGACAGGGTCTTAATTATGTGGCCTGGAACTCATGATCTACTTCCTGCCTCAGCCTCCTGAATGCTGAAATACAGGCATGTATGTACTACTGCATCGAGCAGAGGCTCCTCTCAGCCTTGGAGCCAGAGTGTGCACTGTGTGCTGTTTGCTATAGTGAATATGAAGTTAAGCAGTCTTCATACTATAAGTGACAAGTAGACCCTTTGTTTTTGAACCCAAATTTCCTTTATACAAAGTATTAAAATGCAATTACATTTCTAAAATGAGGAAATCATAGGTATACAGTTGAATTCATAAATAAGCTAAGTGAAAAGCTATACAATAAGAAACATCAATGGGGCAAATGTAAGCATGAATGAAGACACTCTGAATTCCCAGCAGTGTCCTTCTTCCAGAGGACCCAGGTTCAATTCCCAGCACCCACATGGCAGCTCACAACTGTCTATAACTCCTGTTCCAGGGGATCTGGCACCCTCACACAGACATACATGCATGCAAAACACCAATGTACATAAAATACAAATAAATTATAAAAAATTGACTTCAAAAATGACTAGTAAACTAGTAAGAAACTGTAGCTCCAATTTAGATGACTAGACTATCCCCAAATGATGGGTTGTGAGCGGGCTGTCAGTAAAGTGCTTATCAGGCAAGCATGAGGACCTGAGTTCTGTTTCCAGAACCCATGGAAAAAAGCTTAAACATAGTGTGCCGTGTGCCTGTAATCCAGGTGCTGGAGGACCAAGACAGGAGAGGAAGGTTTATTGGCCATCAGATTAACTGCACTGAATCAGTGAGCCCCAGTTCCCAATGAGAAAACCTCTCAAATAATAAGAGTTGTCCTAGTTAGAGTTTCTATTTCTGTAATAAAACACCATGACCAAAAGCAACTTTAGGGGGAAAGGGTTTATTTGACTTACACTTGCACATCATAGTCCATCACTGAAGGAAGTCAGGACCGGAACTCACACAGGGCAGGAACCTGGAGGCAGGAGCTGTTTACTGACTTGCTTCCCCTAGCTTGCTCAGCCTTCCTTTTTTTTTTTTTTTTTTTTTTTTTGTTTGTTTGTTTTTTTTGTTTTTTGTTTTTCGAGACAGGGTTTCTCTGTGTAGCTTTGCGCCTTTCCTGGATCTCACTCTGTAGCCCAGGCTGCCCTTGAACTCACAGAGATCCGCCTGCCTCTGCCTCCCGAGTGCTGGGATTAAAGGCGTGCGCCACCAACGCCCGGCTCTTCAGCCTTCCTTTTTAAAGAACCCAGGACCAACTGCCCAGGGATGGCATCACCCACAATGAGCGGGATCGTCCCCCAGCAGTCACTAATTTAAAAAAATGCCCTACAGTCCGATCTTAGGGAGGCATTTTCTCAATTGCATTTTCCTCCTTTCAGATAACTCTTGCTTGTGTCAAGTTGACATAAAACTAGCCAGCACAAAAGTTAGTAAGAACAACACTCGATGTCAAACTCTGGCTCCCATACGTACACCAGCATGCACAGAAATGTGCAAACAGATACACTAACTAAAGAACTGTTCTGTTCTGCCTGGCACGGCAGTGGTGCACACCTTTAATCCCAGCACTCTGGAGGCAGAGGCAGGGGGATCTCTGTGAATTTAAGGACAGCCAGGGCTGCCCAGAATCCCTGTCTTGAAACACACACACACACACACACACACACACAATGTCCAGTGAAATGAAGTTTGGACTAAAATACCGGATTTCTTATTTATCTCTTTTTTCTTTTTTCATTGTATTGTTCAGCTTGATTTGAACTTAGAATCTCCTCCCTCAGTCTCACCGTTCTAGGAACTGGGATTATAGACGGCACATTATACCTAGACTAACTGACTTTTAATGTCAAGTAGATGTGGGTTTCTCAGTAATAGAGATGAGTATTTCAACAATGACGGAAATGTAAAGATTTTCATTGAAGACGTGAGAGAAAGCATCTTGTTAAGCTTCTGTCTGTAGTACAGGATGTGACATGAAAGGCAAGGGCAGCAGTATGTGTGAACCTGTGTCCGGGGCCTGAGTTCCTTTCCTCTCTACAGCTCTCTGACAAGAAATCATTAAGGAAAGTGAAACATTTAGGAACTAGCTGCATGCTTGAAATTCCAGCACACATGAGGCTGAGGTGGGAAGGTTGCAAGTTTAAAGTCAGTTTGGATTATGTAGCAAGGTATTGTCTCAACAAACAAAAAGTTGTAATGGATGGAAAAATTTTCATTTCTGGGATTTAGTCATGTGGGTTGTCCCGTCCCGCCCCCCTCCAGTTTCTGGGCTTGGACCCAGGACAATGTACCACTAAACTATGTTCCCAGTGTTCAGTCTGACTACAGAAAAGCAAAAATTCGTGTGGTGGGGAAATAAACACAATTTGGAAAAATGTTCATCCTTTTTATTACAAAATTTCCACATAGACAAATAGTACTTTAAATAAGAAAATGACAAATAATCTTAGAATACAAGTCATCAATTCTGGGGGGAAAAAAGACTAGTGATTAGAAAATAAATTAATCTCTTAGATTCACATTTACTTTTTTTTTAAATGTGCATTTGTGTTTTGACTGCATGAATGTCTGTGTGAGAATGCTGAATCCCCTGGAACTGGAGTTACAGACAATTGTGAGCTGCCATGTGAGTGCTGGGAATTGAACCCAGGTCCCCTGGACTAGCAGCCAGTGTTCTCAACCGTTGAGCCATCTCTCCAGCACATTTACTTAAAAAATTTAGGCGCCGGGCGGTGGTGGCGCACGCCTTTAATCCCAGCACTCGGGAGGCAGAGGCAGGCGGATCTCTGTGAGTTCGAGGCCAGCCTGGGCTACCAAGTGAATTCCAGGAAAGGCGCAAAGCTACACAGAGAAACCCTGTCTCGAAAAACCAAAAAAAAAAACCAAAAAAAAAAAAAATTAGGCCAGGTAGTAGTGTCACACCTTTAATCTCAGCACTCAGGAGGCAGAGGCAGATCTCTCAGAGGCCAGCCTGGTCTACAGAGCGAGTTCTAGGATGGCCAGGCCTATACAGAGAAACTCTGTCTTGAAAAACTAACAAACAGAAATTTAGGGGGGTTGGAATGGTGGTCAAGAATGTATACTGTTCTTCCAGAGGACCTGAGTTTGGTTCCCAGCACCCACAACTACCTGTAATGTAACTCCAGCTCCAGGAGGTCCAATGCCCCCTTTCAGGCCTCCATGGGCACCTAAACATATAGCAGTCAAAGACACACACACACTAACATGTAAGTAAAATTAATGAAAATCAAATCTCTTATTAAACACTTGGTTGATTGTGTGAGGCTAATAATATATACCTGTGTCTTATAGATGAGTATATTAATTATAGTAACCTTTAGAAAGGATGTTTGGTCAGCAGCTATCTGTATTTAAGGTATTTTTTCTGACACAAAACTCATACAGATTTTATGGTAGAAATGGTCTGTGCGTGCGTACATGTGTACACTTGTGTGGGGGTTGGGAGAACAGCACATAGGATGTTACCTCAGCATTTACCAGTTTTTATTGGGGTACTTTTCCAGAAATTTTGGTACAGTATCATAATAGGTTGTTGTAAATTGTAACACTGTGAATGAAGTCATTCTATATGTATTGACAGGAAACACTTTTCTTGCAGATGCTTCCTTGACAAGACCACTGCACCATCAAGCCTCGGGTTGCCCTCACTCTCATGGAAATGCCCCTCCTCAGACTCAGCCTCCCCCCCAAGTGGATTATGTTATTCCTCATCCTGTACATGCTTTCCATTCTCAGATATCTTCTCATGCAGCATCTCACCCTGTGGCGCCCCCGCCCCCAACTCATTTAAGCAGTACAACTGCACCCATCCCTCAGCATCTTCCTCCTGCTCACCAGCCAATTTCACACCATATTCCAGCCCCAGCACCTCCAGCCCAGAGACTGCACCCTCATGAAGTGATGCAGAGGATGGAAGTTCAGAGGAGGAGGATGATGCAGCATCCAACGTAGGTCTCGTGGTTTTAAGGAAGCTGTGTTTGCTTTCCTTCATGTTCTCTTGGTCTTTCACATATGAAATCTTTCATGAATTGAACTAGGTTTCACTGTATGGACCAGACTGGCCTTGAATTCATAAACCTCTTTCCTTAGCCAGAGTGCTAAGGTGACAGATAAGCACCATCACACCTAGTAGGGATTATGGACACAGTAAAATAAAGCACAGTGTAGCTGTAGTAAATCTTCACCACACTAGGAAATCACCTATTTATTTATTTATTTATTTATTTATTTATTTATTTATTTATTTATTTATCTATTTATCTATTTATCTATTTATCTATTTTGGTTAGTGATGCTAGACATTGAATCCATGGCACCCTGCACATAATAGAGAAGTGTTCTACCACTGGATGAGCTTTATCCCCAGCTGGAGAATTACCAACCATAAAATAACTTTATTATGTCCTATCTTTCATTGTAGCTATTGACAGTGTGAGTGTCTTCAAGCAAATAAGCCTGTTTCTCTGTTATGATTGATATGAACATTGATCCTGAAGAACAAGATTGAAAACCAAGATCTGATTTGATTTATCATGTTATTAGCAAGAAGAAAGAACAGTAATAGAAGTTCTAAAACTGGTCGAGCGGTGGTGGCACAGGCCTTTACTTCCAGCAGAGGCAGGCAGATCTCTATGATTTCGAGGCCAGCCTGGTCTATAGAGCCAGTTCTAGGACAGCAAGGACTACACAGAGAAACTGTGTCTTGAAAAACCAAAAACAAACAAACAAAAACTGACACAGAGGGTTGGGGTATAGCTCAGTTTGGGGGTGCTTGCCTAGCTTGCATGATATCCTGGATTTAGTCCTCTGCATTGAATAAGGAGCAGGCATGGTGTGGTACTTGGGAGGTGGAAAGTAGAGGAGGATCACAATTCTGTTCAAGACCAGCCTGGGCCACATGAGATCCGGTCTCAACAAAGCCTTACTAACCTTCCAATGGTGTAGTCTGTCCCCCCCCCCCCCCCCTTTTTTCATAATAAGACTAAGACAACTTTTTCTTTTGACAATTCAGGATTTGATATTTCTGTAAATAAAGTGTTGTTTTTTTTTTGTTTTGTTTTTTTGGTTTTTTTTTTTT
>CABHPP010140253.1:66352-89166 GCA_902168425.1 Peromyscus attwateri
TGCTGGGATTAAAGGCGTGCGCCACCAATGCCCGGCTGTAAATAAAGTTTTATTAGAAAACAGCTTAGCTTTTTCATTCCCATATTGTCTCATATTTTTGGCATGACAAAAGACCTAGCTGGTTAGTTTTTTCAGAGGTTGTGTGACTATAGACTTGATGTTTTAATGGTTAGCCTTTATAGAAAATGTCTATGGAGCCAGCAGGGTGGCTCAGTGGGTAAGGTGCTTGCTGCCGAGCCTGACGACCTGAGTTTGAGCCGCAGGCCTACATGGTGGAATGAGAAAACAGATTCCTGGGGCTGGAGAGATGGCTCGGCCGTTAAGAGCACTGGCTGCTCTTCACAGGACCCAGGTTCAATTCCCAGCTCTACATGGGCAGCTCACAACCGTCTGTAACTCCAGTTCCAGTGGCAGTGGATCTGACACTTGTACAGACATGGAGGCAGGCAAAACATGAATGCACATGAAATAAAAATAAATAAATTTAAAAAAAGGAAAGAAGACAGATTCCTGCAAACTGTCTTCTGACCTTTCTCTAAGGGGGAAAAAAGCCCTCATATTTTAATCTATTAAAATGATTGGATTTTTTTAATGACTATAGCAGAATAAAAATTTCCATTTTTTTTAAAAAGCTTTTAACTTTTTAACATTCTGCTGTTCTCTTAATTAAAATATATACTGTAGAAGTTTCAAAAGAATGCCAAAATTACCTTTTTCGTAGAATTTTTTTGTTTTGTTTTTGAGGCAGGATCTCACTATGTAGCCTTGCCTGGCCATGAACTTTGTAGACTAGGCTAGTCCTGAACTTACAGAGACCCATCTGCCTCTGGCTTCCAAATGCTGAGATTAAATGTTTTTACCACCATGCCTGGTTTCCTGAATTGATATTGAACTAGAGATAGTAGAATAAATGAGCAGTGAGTTTGTGTAGAGAATTTCATGTGTTGTTTATTTAATAATTTTATAATACAGTTTTTTAGTGTAAATTAATTTCATCATGATTTTTATAGATTTTCATAATATTAACAGAATTTTTTTCTACATTAAGAAATAACCAATTATTCAATTATTTCCAGTGGTCTTTTTGTGTTCTGTGTTTCCAGGCGGGCACATGAACGTCCCCCGCCCCATCCACATAGGATGCACCCAAACTATGGCCATGGGCATCATATTCATGTGCCTCAAACCATGTCCTCACATCCTCGCCAGGCTCCAGAGAGATCTGCCTGGTCAGTACCTCACTTGTTTCAAACTGCGCTAAGCAGCTTCTGGGAAAGCTGGGGAGAAGTCCCTTGAGTGGAATGCATACCACAGAGAGGTCTATGTGGAGGAGCCGTCTCTGGGATGGAAAGACAGAGCAGGATCTTGAGTTTTGGGCAGGAGCCGCCTGAAGCAGGGAGACAGCAGTTAGTTGCCTTTAAGTTTTGTGTCAGATGATCATTGTGTGGCCTGGGGACATTGTAGAATGAGAACTCAGCTTAATTAGTGTATCCAGACGTCAGTATTTATTATTTTTCTATGATGGCATTTAAAGTCCGCCTGTAAGCGGTCTTGAGTGTACAGCTATTGCTACCCACTCAGCCACGAGGAGGTAGATGCTGGGGAGAACTTAGTCCTGTGAAGTGAGTGTTTGCGTCTGTTGGCCACAGCCTGTGTTCCCCAGGTGCCTCTCCTTCCTGGCCACACTCTTTAGTTTTTTACAACTGAGTTTGTCTTTGACAAATTCCATATCTAGTTGAGAGGACTTACAGGCGGAATTTTCCATCTAGACCTCTGATCAACTCTATCCTACCAGCTGCTCCCAAATAACCGCACAGAGACTTAATATTAATTATCAATGCTCAGCCAATAGCTTAGGCTTATTTTCAGCTAGCTCTTATAACTTCAATTAACTCATTTCTGTTCATCTGTGTACTTTCCGTCCTGTTAGCTTTGTGTCATGGCATCTCCTCAGACTTCTGTGACTCCCCTTCTCCCTAGCATTCTCTCTGCCCCGAAGACCCTACCAAGCCATGAGCCAATCAGCTTGTTACTAATAATGAGAGCAACACATCTTCACAGTGTACAGAAGGAGTATTCCACAGCAAGGACTAGAGTATTTTTCTGTTTCATGAGTGTCTGCCACTAAGATCAGACTCCTGATGTGACCCTGTTTGCCTGGCCTCTTTATCCACCTCCCTGGTCAGGGCTCCACCTCAGTGTCCACCATTGATCAGAGAAGTCTAGTTTGTTCTGGAGAAATGGGTGTGCATTACACTCCCCTTTTAATCCCGTTTGTGGTCATTATAGCAGAGCACAGAGTGGAGTAAGCAAGTGGAGCTTCAGTATATGCCACTTTGGCCCTTGTGGGGTCACCGCTCAAGGTTTTAGGTGTAGAAGCTCTTCCAATTGTCATTGACACCAAGAAGCCAGCAAGCACAGGCCTGGGGGCATGTGTCACATTCAGATGAACCTACAAAGCAGTCAGCTCTTAATTGGTGTGCTCCTTGAGGAGAGCAGGTCCTTGGTTGGAAGGGACCCTAGGAACCACTTGTTATCTGTCTTGCTTTTATGACTGAGTGATACTGAGTTGAAATGCTTTTCTGCTTATGTTCACAAAATGAAGCTTTTTGAACATTTATTTCTGAAATACACTTGAAATTATTAGTAAAATTTGGGGTGGGGGCTAAGTTACATTTGCCTTAGCTTTATAAGTTAAGAAACATTAAAGGATTTTTGAAATTGCTTCTATTTCTGTTGGCAGTAAAGAGACTGTAAGGAAGACACAGAGTTAAACTGCTCTCACTCTTTCTTAGGGAGCTGGGGATTGAAGCCGGAGTGACCGCAGCTACCTACACGCCTGGTGCGCTGCACCCTCACCTGGCCCATTACCATGCTCCCCCTCGGCTTCATCACCTACAGTTAGGAGCACTTCCTTTAATGGTAAAATGAGAATTTGTAACACTCTGACGACGTTTGCCTCCTAAAGTAACATTCCTTTCCTAAAGTAAAGGTTGTATTAAAATGGTTTGGTACAGTAGATATTTTACTAGAATTTCGGAATCATTCCCCTAATTAGTTAGATGTTGTATATACTATGAAAAGATATTAGATATATTGAAATCTGAGTTTGTAATTTGAGTTGTAAAATATACTCTTGATATACAAAATGCTGAGAAGTGGACTTTTCTGCACACCGAGGTGCACATGCTCTGCTGTCACTGAGATGCAGGCATCAGAGAATTTGCCCTCAGTGCATTGGGTCTGCTGTGATGCCATCATACTGTTGATGTTGTTGCTACAGTGTTGAAAACCAAAAAGGTCACTGTAATCCGAACTGTAGGTGTGAGGAGAAGAGAGTAAGTACTCTGTTGTACAAGGGGCACTGCAGAGTCCTCCTTGTCTCTTGTCCTAGGCAGCGTTGGAATTTTGGAGGACTGATTTTGCGGAGGCCGATACTGGTCAAGAGCTGTCAAACAGCGACAAGCATTGGGAGTCCACCTAAGCTTGTGTCTCCAGATGTACCAGCTGGGGCAGCTAGTGCCAGTGTTGGCCTGGCCTTTGCCCAGCACTCCTGAGCTTGTCTTCAGCACCAGAGCTCGGGGGAGGGACGAGAACACAAAGCTGCTCTGACAGGAAATGGGACTCAGCAGCCTCAGGAGAGTCTACTGTTGTTGCTGCTGTTTTGTTTTGAGACAGGGACTCTCTTTGTAGCCTTGGCTGTCCTTGAACTCATATACAGATCAGGCTGACCTCGAACTCTGAGATATGCCTGCCTCTGCCTCCCAGCTGAGATGTTTTGGTTGTATTTATGCTTTTTGAGTGATTTAATCTGATGATCCTTGAAAAGGACACATCTCCTCAGTTTTGGGAAAAGAAGATTTAGAGGTGGGAGAAGGAAACTCCTTTAATTGTTGTGGTAGAAGACATAAAGGTTAGTAAGTTCCTGAGATAAATGCTCTGGCAGACAGAAGGAAAAGCACCAGACAGTGAGTGATGCTTGGGCTGACTCAGGTTTCTAGTGTGAGTGAAAAGTGTAATGCCTTTCACTGTATCGGACAATATTAGATGGCTTGAGAAAAGGTTAGATGAGAGATTTTGGACCTACTGAGTCTGGGATAGCTGTGTCTAATAAGAAAGCTGCCGGGCTGTGGTGGCGCACGCCTTTAATCCCAGCACTCGGGAGGCAGAGCCAGGCAGATCTCTGTGAGTTCGAGGCCAGCCTGGTCTACAAAGCGAGCTCCAGGACAGGCTCCAAAAGCTACAGAGAAACCCTGTCTCCAAAAAACAAACAAACAAAACAAAAAGCAAAAAAAGAGAAAGATATCTGGGCTAAAGATATGTTTTTGACCTGACAAAGTATCATTCAGTGCTAAGGAATCAAATCCAAGGAAGAGTAGATTTTCCAAGAGAATGTATAAGTGGCAAGAAGGTAAGTGGAGAGAAGAAACATACAAATGGCAGTGTACCTCAATCAAATGACAAGAACTAGCTCAGGCTGAGAAACAAAGCTAGAGTATTTCATAAATGCATATGGTCAGTAGTGTCTCGTTATACAGATAATAAAGCTTGGGAGTGTTGACATCGTAATGAGTTTTGTCAGTGGTTTAGCAGTGAGAAATGGAGATGGTTACATTTCCTCTCTCCTCTCTCTTCTCCCATCCCCTTCCTTTTTTGAGGTGGTAAAATTGAACCCGAGTTCCTGTGCTCCCTAGGTAAGCACTATACCACGGAGACACACTGCTGGCTCTTGGGGTGCTTTTTTTAAAAAGATGAGAACTTTGCAGACAGTAAATACACAGTACTTGTAGCTTGCCAGTGAAGGGTAGAGTTGGTAGAAATTCCAGGATTAAGGAGTATTGAGGTTTGGGAGAACAAGAAATGTTTTGACTTGACAGAAAGCCAATAGAAACAACAACTTGTTCAAAGAGAGAAGTGAGTAGTAGTCAGCTAAGTGTGGACCAGGGTGGGGAAGCCAGAAGACTAAATTTGAGTTGGAGAAGAAGCATCCACAGAAGGTAGAGGAAAGAGACAGGGAAGATTCAGAATAACGTGGAGGCAGATTGTTTTCTAAGTTGCTTTGTGTGCTCTTGGTTATACGTAAAGCTGCAGATAATATAATAATATGCCGTTGAAGGTTGAGAGTTTCTGCTTTTAGATAGTTATTTTATTTTGAATTATTTTTCACATGTGAGTTGTCTGTAGAGTCTTCTGCTAGAAGTATGTTTTGATTCAGCAGAGGCTGATTAAAAATAATGCTGGAAAGCCAGGTGGTGATGGTGCAGGCCTTTAATCCCAGTACTCAGGAGGCAGAGGCAGGCAGATCTTTGTGAGTTTCAGGACAACCAGGGCTACACAGAGAAACCCTGTCTTGAAAAACAAAACACAAAAACAAATAGTAATGTTGGAGATTATTTATAAAGAGGATGGTGCTCTGTCTCCTTCATATAGTCAGTTGACTTGGATGTCTGCTACAGTTACTTTGCGTAGTGGCTGGAAACACAACCATTGAAGAGAGATGGAGTGTTGTAAAACAAGTCTTGAACTTGTTTTGTTCGTGTTTCTGTTTAATCACTGATCTGATGTACATTGATGATTTGTTCACAGTTAGCATGCAGCAGGAGCACTACAGTGCACATCTGAGCAAAACTTACCTGATAGATGTTTGCTCCCCGAGGTGAAACACAGCCTTCCTTGGATAGCATCCCCAGATGGTGCTTGAGAAACTGTATTTGGAGCCACATTCATTAAACATGAAAGAAAGCCCGTGGTGAAAGCAACACGGGAGAAGCATGCCACTAAATAGATGCAGGAAAGCTAAGAGAAGGCAGAATCTGCTCAGCATCAGTGGGAGCACCAGGTCAGGCAGTGCCAATTTCTCAACACACTGCATGACCATAAATGGCCATAAAGAACAAATGTCCCTAGCATAACAAATAAATTTAACCTGTGGCCAGCTCACAGAAAATAGAATCTGAAATATTCAAGATTCACTATACTGAACAAAATTTTTTTTAAAAACCTGTTAAAATTAGTTTTAGTGACAGAATCAATCATGAATATTCCATGCTTTTTTTATTGAGAGGTTGACATGATCTTATGAAAGCTTTAATTTCTTAAGTGTGTTTGCAGCTACCAAGAAACCATCAGGCTTAGTAAGCTTGAGTATAAGTGTGTGTGTGTGTGTGTGTATATATATATATATGTGTGTGTGTGTGTGTGTGTGTGTGTGTGTGTGTGTGTGTGTGTATGTGCATTTATTTATTTATTTGCTTGCTTGCTTGTTGAGACAAGGTTTCTCTACATAGCCCTGGCCATCCTGGAACTCACTATGTAAAACAAGTTGGCCTCAAACTCAGAGATTTGCTTCCTGAGTGCTGGGAATTAAAGGCATGCACAATCACAGCTTCCTTTTTTTTTTTTTATGGGTTAGGCAGAGTGTATTTTGTTGTTGCCTAGGCTGACCTTGAAAACTAGAGCTAGCCTTAAACCACCTCAGTCTACCTCAGTCTTGGAGTAGCCAGGGCCGAGTACGTCTCACTACATCCAACTATATGCAGAGTTCTTTGTGTAAGAAATTTGTTATCTTATGAAACAGTTGTTTTCCTTGTTTCTTCTGCCCATATTTTCATAGATGAGAGCTTGTATTTTAATGGGAGCCTAACTGTCCCTCTTAATAGAATGTGTAGTTGGAGTCATGTTTGTCTTTGAGTTGAGTTCATGAGTTGAATGGAGGTTGAGTATCTTCAATGTTAGCAATAAAATACAATCTTAATGACTTCATCCATCTCTTATATTAAAAACAGGTTCCTGACATGGCAGGCTATCCTCACATCCGTTACATTTCTTCAGGACTGGATGGAACATCATTCAGAGGTCCTTTCAGGGGCAATTTTGAGGTATGAAATAAAATAAATGGTATTTTTAGTGCAAGAGTTAATTGAATGTGTGTTCATGGTTAAGTAGGATAGCTGCTGTGGCTGGGAGTTGGAAAGCAGCCACATGTCGGATTTCCTAGTATTGCCTCTGGGACTTACACAGAGATGTAAGAACAGTATCTTAAGTCAAAAATTAACTGGTTTAAGAAATTGAATGTGAATATCTACCCTAAAAGAATATATAAACCCTTTTATTAGACTGGGTATGATGGGACACACTTTTTAATCCAAGCACTTGGGAGGCAATGGCAGCATAACCCTGTGAGTTTTATGCTAGCCTGGTCTACCTAATGAGTTCCAGGCTGGGTAGCACTGCATAGTAAGGCCCTGTCTTGTAAGAACACATAAAAGGGGGGCTCAAGAGATGGTTCAGTGGTTAAGATCATTGGCTACTCTTCTAGAGGACCCAGGTTCAGTTCCCAACACCCACATCATGGCTCACAACTGTCTGTAACTGGTTCCAGGGGATTCAATACCCTCTTCTGGCCTCTCAGACACCAGGCATGAATGTAGTACACAAACATATTCTTGGGGTTGGGGATTTAGCTCAGTGGTAGAGCGCTTGCCTAGCAAGCAAAAGGCCCTGGGTTTGGTCATCAGCTCTGAAAAAAAAGAAAAGAAAAAAAATATTCTTAAAGGAATTGTGGTTTTAATACTTGTTATTCTTCACTTTAAGGAGCTGATTCATCTGGAAGAAAGATTAGGAAATGTCAATCGTGGAGCATCCCAGGGAACAATTGAAAGATGCACATATCCACATAAATATAAAAAGGTGAGGGTTGTTACGATCATAAAATGGAATGTTATAGACCCTTGATTCTGTGGAGTATAACTACTATAATACTATTGAAGTGATTCCCATGATGAAAATTATATCAACTATATACTCTGAAATTTCTTCCCATACTCTGGTCTTCCCTGTTCAGATGGGAAGTCATAGATTTCTTAAGTGTTCTTCAAGATACTTCAGTGCACTTTATAATACTCTTTTTTTTGGGGGGGGGGGGGACATGGTTTCTCGGTGTAGTTTTGGTGCCTGTCCTGGATCTCACTTTGTAAATCAGGCTGGCCTCAAACTCACAAAGATCAACCTGCCTCTGCCACCTAAGTGCTGAGATTAAAGGTGTGTGCCACCACCGCCTGGCAATACTACAGTTTTTTAGGCTATCCTCTTAACACCTAACGCAGTGGCCACACCTGTACTCCCAGCACTTGAGAGCCTGAGGCAAAAAGATTGCTGTGAGTTTAAGGCCTGCTTCGGCTATAAAATAAAACAGACAACAATAACAAAAACAATGATAAAAAAAAAAAAAAAAAAAAAAAAAAAAAGAAAAGCCGGGCAGTGATGGCGCACGTCTTTGATCCCAGCACTCGGGAGGCAGAGGCAGGCTGATCTTTGTGAGTTTCCAGGCCAGCCTGGTCTACAGAGCAAGTTCCAGGACAGTTGGGGCTATTACACAGAGAAACCCTGTCTTGGACAACCAAAATAATTGAAACACCTAGCCGGTTCTTTTCACTGATGTCTAGTTCATATTTTTGTAGTGTTATATGTGGAAATTCCAAACTAGACATAAAATAAGCTGCTCACAGAGAACAGATAATGCTCAGTGCTGTACAGAGAACACTGACCATAGAAGTTACTGTTGGTATTTTTCATGTTTTCTAAGAGTGTCAATCAGGCATTACTACTAACTATATCTTTTTTAAACTAAATGCTGTAATTGGAGTTAACTTACAAAAATGTTTGAAATAGTCATTAGAAGAATAATTTACTTAACTGTGTTGAAAGAGTAATTATGCAGAGTATCATCGTCATGAATTAACAGTAATAGGGTTCAGCTTAGAGAATCTGTTACATTTTTACTTTGCTTTTCATGCTGACTTTTAGGAGTCAATAATTAATTGGTAGTCACTTAATTCATCTGTTAATTCATGACTGTTTATAGGAAATGAGTTACATATGAATATGTGGTCTTGTCTTGTTTTTGTTTTGTTTTAAATAAACACAGACTTTACTCAGTTGTTCAATAATGTCATCTCTGCTAATAAGGTAACAACTGATTGGTTCTCACAGAGGAAACTGCACTGCAAACAAGATGGGGAAGAAGGGACTGAGGAAGACACAGAGGAAAAGTGTACTATCTGTTTGTCTATTTTAGAGGAAGGTGAAGATGTGAGGTAACTAGATACTTCTTATGTAAAGTCCACTCTCTTAAATAGAAAGGACTGCAGCATGGCTCAGTGGCAGAGTCTAATTGCACAGCCGTGGCTTTGTGCCTCAGCTCCACGGATAAGTGATTGATTCACAAATAGAACACTAGATCTTAAAGGGACATTTATTTAAAAGTAAACTGGAAACCAAATAAAGATTATTACTTATGTACCTCATTGCCAGCTCTGTAACCAAAAGAGTAAAAGAATCAAAGTCATGGAGGGGAGTCCAATTCCATTCTGAACTCTACCAGAGGTTGTATGGGGAGCGTCTGTAGTGAAAATGTGTCTTCTGTAAATCTTTTAGGAATGAGAATTTGAGAGGGTTTTGGAATCTAGATTACATAGGGTCAGGGTCATCTGTATGTACTCTGTCTTCAATACTTTTTTCCCCTTGTTTGGTTTTCTGAGACAGGATCTTGCTATATAGCACTGGCTGGTCTTAGACTCACAGATATCCATTGCCCCTGCCTACCAAATGCTGGGATTACAGGCATGTGCCCCTATGCCCAGCATAACCATACTTTTGTGACTTAGCAAATGTTACCATCCTAAACTAGTATTATTTGAAGGCATTTTCTTTGTATAATTGCTAAGGTAATTGTTTTGTTACCATCTTGATTTTTAAAATAATAATTTAGTGTCATATCAAACATAACATCTGTGGGTAATAATTTTTTCTGTTCCTAAGGATAATGTCATCAAGCCTTTTTGTTTGTTTTTCTTCAAGATAGAATTTCTATGTATAGCCCTGGCCATCCTGGAACTCCTTCTGTAGACTCCTTGGCTCATCATACCTCTTCAACTAGTAGCTGAGAGAGGAAGAAGATACATTATTGTCTAGTACACGATGTTATAAGGGTTTTTTTCCAAACTGCATTTTTTGGGTTTTTGTTTTTTTTTGTTTGTTTGTTTGTTTTGTTTTTGGTTCGAGACAAGGTTTCTCTGTGTAACAGCTCTGGCTGTCCTGGAACTCACTCTGTAGACCAGGCTGGCCTCAAACTCACAGTGATAAGGGTTTTTTCTAAGTCCTTAAAAAATGTAATACTACTTTTCTTATGTGTATGAGTGTTTTGCCTGCATATAAGTTTGTGCATCATGTACATGCAGGTGTTTGTCAAGGAGGCCAGAGGAGGGCATTGGATCCCCTGGAACCGGGTGCTGGGAATCTAATGGTGGCCCTCTGGAAGAGCAGCCAGCACTCTATCTCTGTAGCCCCTGTGGGTGTTTTGTTTTGTTTTGGACATTCTGTTTGCAGTGAAGGCATGTAGCTGTTGAGTCAGTCTCTCTGGTGTTACTGCTGATGGTGTCCAAGAAGGAAAGAGCACTTGTAGGTGTTATCTGTTGGAAATGCTATGCTATGGGGATATGAATAGCAGCTCTTAATAGTAAGTACAAGTAGAAGGTTACTTAGGCAGCAACGTTCACCCTACTCTTAACTGTAGATTTAGTTACCCTATCTTTATTTCCCGGTTTCTATTGGCAACTTGGTGTGATATTCTGAAGTGAACATCTTCTTTTAGCTCACCTATAAAGCAGTAGCATTTTGATAAGTGGATGTGCTGATTATCCTATGAAAACAGTATTCCTTACCTCAGGCATGTGCTTTAGCCTAATGTACAAAGATCCTCAGGGCTGAAGTAATGTTACATGTTTCAGCATTTTTTAATTCCTACAGTATAGCTACTGCTACAGCAGTCTCCAAAGCTTTTGAAAGACAGTTAAGTGAATAGGTATTTCAGAGAGTCCTCACAAGCATCATGATTCGATATTTAAAAGTGTTTGAGGTGTCATAGAACAGGGTATTTTCATCTCCAGTGCCTTGGCCACTCATAAAAGGCAAAGCTAGAATAGCTGCCAGTGTGATTCTTGATTTGACAGTTCTCAGAGTTTTATATGTTGCCTCCATAGACGAGTCAGTTATCTATCTTGTTAACTCATATTATATTGTCTAAAATGCCATTTTTATAGTGAACAATTCTTAGAGAAGATAGGGTTTTGTGTGTGTGTGTGTGTGTGTGTGTGTGTGTGTGTGTGTGTGTGTGTGCACGCGCACTCGAGCCTGTATGAGTGCCACAGTGCACATATAGAGGTCAGAGGACAACCTAGAGTGTTGGTCCTCACCTTTGAAATCTCCTTTGAAACAGCGTCTCCGTTTTTAAAGTTCACTGTTGTATTCATCAGGCTAGCTGACTGTAGCTTCTGGGAAATTTGTTTGCACCCATTTCCTGGATTACAGATGTGGCATGCCCGTCACATGCTGCTTTTTATGTGCATTCTGAGGATCTGAGCTCAGGTTGTCAGGCTTGCATAGTAATTACTTTGCCCACTGAGCCATCCTGCCTGCCCCAGTCTTCGTGTGTTGAACATAAAGATGCTTAGTTACTTCAGAACACTTCATATCATTCATTTGCAAATCAACGCCTCAGAATTGTCATGAAATTAATTTTTGCTGTTTGTTTTCGTCCCCAATGATAGACGCCTTCCATGTATGCACCTTTTCCACCAAGTGTGTGTTGATCAATGGCTGATCACCAATAAGAAGTGCCCCATATGCAGAGTGGACATCGAGGCCCAGCTGCCAAGTGAAAGTTGACACCATGTTTCAGAACTCTTGCTGTCCCTCATTCCCATCCTTCCTGGTACTGCAGTCAACCAAAGATGGCATGACTTAGCTGCGCAGATCTGGAAGCCTTGAACTCTGAGTGCTGACTCTGCTATATGGTACAGCTACCGCTAGACCTACAACTTCTGTACACAGTTGATTGGATGTATTTATAAAAGCTTTGTGTTGGTTTTTTTTTTCTAGATTCGACATTTCTTCCCGTATCATTTTACTGTATTTTTGCATGATTCCTTGTATTGCATTTCTTTGCACATATATGGGCTTGTGACCCTAAACTTGCAGGCAAGATTAGCTGCTTTAGTAAGTAGTATTTTGTGGTCTTTTTGTTTTTTTACATAGTACCTTGAGAATTATGAATTTTTTTTATCCATTACTAACCTTTAATTTAATCAATCATGTACTTTAGTTTAATGTATAAAGATCCTCTAGAAAATGATAATATTGTGTATTAAGACATTCCTTAATTAAATTAGGACAAAATGGCTGCTGTATATTTACAATATGGAGTTCTGAGTTAAGTACCACCCTTAATACTGGGAACAGAATGCAGCCCATGTCAATCAGATGCAGGTGGTACTCACGTGACCAGCGTGATCAGTAGGAGTTTTCTTGTGCATCCTTTCTTCCAGCACAGTGCAAGATAGCATTGCTATTGATGCCGTGTGTTAGACTGCTGTTCTGACCCTGTTTATCTTCTCTATGCCATCTGGAACTTTAGTCCTAGTCCAGTTTTTGCCGCTGTGAAACAGCGTTGACGAACACTAAATATTCATTTGAGTTAGCTGGATTGTATATACTTGCAGATTTAAAAAGGATAGGGAAATTGAAGAAGACATGTAGAATTTTGGTAGGTCTGCTAAGCACGGATAATGAAGATATCTGCTTACATTAATTTTATAAAGTCATTCAGTCAGGATTTAGGATTCAGTCATTGGCAGGTATCTATGCATTCGTAGAACTTCTAAGGGTCCCAGGTTCACTTTTAAGGGATTTTTTTATAGTTTAAATAAAGTCAGCTGAATCTACATGTCTCTTGTTTTATTTCTCTCTAAACTTGAAAACAATAAATCTGCAGATACTGTGAGGCACAGATTATATTGTCAGGCTACTGTTGGCTATGGTTATAGACGCCCACTTCAGACATTACCAAGAGTCGATCACTGATTTCAAATTGTAATTTCTATAGTTAAGATTTACAACATAATATAGAGTACAAGTTAACATACTAACATTTCTCCTTTGGAGGAAGTTTTAATCCACTTCAGGATGCATATTATCAAGATACTTTCATATACAGGATAGCCTAATTTTATTTGTTTAAATATGCTAAATATGCCCAAGATTGCAAATGCATCCAGTCAGTAAGACCACTGTCTGTATGTGGAAGACATGTTCCCATGGATCATATGTGAAGATGTCAATAAGCTTGCATTAAGCCACCTGCTTTGTAAGTGGATTGATTAATAAATAACTTATATTTCTATTGTCTTTGTGTTTTATAATTAGTGTTTATAAAATGGTTTACACTGGACATCTTGAAGCTCAGATGAGATCCACCTAGCTGATATATTTGCATAATCTGGTGCTTGTCTTCATTCAGTTTTGCCTTTGATGTCACCATAGAGCAATTCTGTCATCAGCATGTGTCTACAGAGTATGCATGCTGATGGAGGGTGATAGAGTTAACAGTATACTTGTGAGCCAGAGTGAAGCCTGGTGTGGAAACATTTCCAAACTCCAGGCATCCTGAGTTCCACTGTGAACCATTTGGTTACCAGTCTACATTATAGAAGGTCAGGAAAGAGTGGAACAGTGACCCAGGTCTGCTCCCTCACTGGGGAAAAGCCAAAAATTAGACAGATGCATATAAGACTGCCATTAGAGAGCTTGAGTGTATGCAAGGAGTTGAGAACCTAGAAGTGAAAAGGAGGGGTGTGTGTGGACAGGTGACTCAGCAGTTAAGAGCGCAGACTGTTCTTCCAGAGGACCTGAGTTCAGTTCCCAGCACTCATGTCAGGTAGTTTGCAGGCTCCAGAGTGATCTGACACCTTTGACCTCTGCAGGAACCTGTACTCATGTGTACACACCTATACATATGTACATACATATCTATTTGGTTTTTCAAGACAGGGTTTTTCTGTGCAGCCCTGGCTATCCTGTATGTAACTCGCTCTAGACCAGGCTGGCCTCTAACTCAGATCTGCCTGCCTCTGCCTCCTGAGTGCTAGAATTAAAGACATGCACCACCACTACCCTGCCACACATTTTTTTTTAAGTTAAAATGGAGAGAATTCCATGCTATGTGGTCTTCTAGTGTTTTTCAGAACATAAGAAAAGCTTAGATTTCTCTGTCACATACATTATATGTGATTTAAATACATACTTGTTGACTTATTTTATAATTGACACTGATTCATTTATGTTTAGTTTTTTTGTGTGTTTGTTTTTGGAGACAGGGTCTTACTATGTAAGCCCTGGCTTGGAACTCATGCAGGCCAGGCAGGCCTCAAACTCACAGAGATCTACCTGCCCTCTGCCTCTCAAATGCTGGAGTTTTCCACTACATCACACACACAGATACAAATACACAGTGATTAAAAATAAAAAATCTTAAAAAGATAATATAAATTATTGCTTTAATCCCAAAATGTTTGGCCTTTCAAAGCAAATGCAGTATCATGAGATGGTGCTAACATTTCTCCTGCACCGTGTCCAAGCAACTAGTCACTAAATGGGCATTAATGTCCTCTCTGGCATTCAGAGGGTGTTACCTTCCTTTGATCCTGTAGTCACAGAAGATTCTGGGCTTTGTGCCTTCTGCTAATCACCTCATAATCACAGCAGCGATATGAAGAGGCACTACTTAATACTATGCTGTAGTCAGCTATTGCCAAGGGTAAGAATTGATGCCCTCTGCCATCAAATTACATTTTGTGTGTGCTAGTGGTGGTGGTGGTGTGTGTGAGTGTATAGAGAGGTTATAGGTCACCATTTGGCACTCAGTTCAGTTGCTTCCTGTTAGCCAGGGCCATGCCATTCTATCTATCTAGTGTTTTAAATGTAGGTTTTTTGCCAAGACCTTGTTCTGGACATACTGTTTTTTATAGGTAAACATTCTGGCTGGCTGGTGTCAGGACTGGTGTCAGCTGCATCTGATTCTTGCATCCATGATGGATAAACATATCCTCAAGACTCACTCAAATGGTAAAACATCTGGAAATGGTAAATGCACTCAGTTTTTCCATTCAAAACATGTACTAAGACAACATTGAGAATTCAGATTTTAAAGCGAGCCCATGTCCCAACCACTACGTATGTTTGTAAAATCATGGCTCTATGAGAAGACAAGAACATAACAGATGGCCAGCAACAAAAGGCTTATTGTAGGTCACAGAAACACCCTAGATAAGTATATGTTAGGTATTTATGACAAACAACCACAAAATGTGGTTTCAGGCCCTTTCATTTGCTCCCAGATGCTCAGTTTGGGTAAGGCTAATGGAGTCTAGCTCATCTTTCATTGTGGTTTCCTGTGGCTGCATTCAGCTTGGGAGTGCTACTGGAATGGATTGTCAGGTCCAGCCCAGCTTAGACAGCTGATGCTTTCATTGGGGTGTTGAGGACAGTTGATTCACTGTGTGTTCACTGTCTTCTCTCCAGCAAGGGATAACTAGACTTCTTTACACAGTGGGTCAGGAATCCTGAAACTGCTAGGCCTCCTAAGACACAAGCCTGGATATCCATTCTGTCATCCTGTTGGTCAAGAGAATATCAAGGCTAGCTAAGATGGTGGTGGGGAGCAGGTAGAAGACCCCAGACCAACACAATTTGGCCACTTTAACACAGTAGATGCTGGCCATGTAGCTCAGATGGTAGAGTCCCTAGCACTCAGGAAGCCCTGGATTCTGACATGTCAGTGCCATGTAAACTAGGTGTGGTGGTGCATGCCTGTAATCCCTCCCACTCAGGAGGCAGAGGCAGGAGGATTAGAAATTCAAGGTCACCCTCAACTACACAGAAAGTTCTAAATCAGCCTATGATACGTGAGACCCTGTTGTAAAGTTCATCACAGTTATTTAAAGCGCAGCCCAATGTTTTGTTAAATTAAGGACTCCTTTTATTCAGAGATGAGGGTCTCATTGTGTTGCTAAGCTGGTGCTGAAACTATGAGCTTACGGGATCCTTCTGCCTTAGCCTCCCAAGTAGCTGGAATTATATGCATGTACCATAGTACAAACTGTTGAGCACATTTTCTTCTCCAAACCTTCATCACACAAACATGTGTGATGTCAAGTATGATGGCCAGAGTCAGCAGCCACGTTTCCTGAAGCAGGTATTTGAGTGAAAGAAATTAATGGAATATAAATAGCTTTCTGCTCCTTTGATTTCGCCATATCCTCGTGTAATTTAGAGTGAGGGACAATTCCATCAGCCTGTTTTCCAGGTGGGAGGGACACTGGTTCTTTCTGCCTTTAGACTCAGACTGGAAATGTCAAGATATGCTTCAACCTAGGGATTTGGGTAAAGGGGAAGGTTCAATCCTGATCAGCCTTATTTAAAGCTCTCCAACCACAGTGTTTGTATTTCCCAAGCCGAAGCGACTTGAACTAAAACAACAGAGTCATGGGGAGCCTGACCTCACTTTGTTCTGCTGCCTTTGGGCACTGGACCATTTTCTGTGTTGTTTTGATTTTCTCTCCTCTATGCTGGGAACACATCTTCAGGGCTTTACACACGCATCATACCACTAAGCAACGACTCCCCACCTCAGCCTTGTTTTTCTATCTTGACCACCTTCTTTTCTCCAGGGTAACATTCTGTTCTCCGGCCTCTTCTCTCTCTGTTCACAACTTGGGATACACTCTGTCTTGTTCAAACCTTGTACACATTACACTGTCATTTGACAAATACTTCTGAGTCCAACTGGTATCAGCGTGCTGGGACAAACACTTTTAGTTTGATTTGTACCTCTGCTGGTGATCCTATGTCTTAGGAAGACCATAATGTAGCACACGTTCGATTCTCAATCATCTTGTAGCCCTGAACGACCTGGAGCCTATGACTCTATTCCCCAGACCAACCCAAACCTAACTACCAAGTAGAGGTTTCCGGAAGAGGAAGCAAGGTCAGAAGTAGCATTTCCAGGATATTCCCTGGAGCCCACTAATGCCCACCCGGAACAAACGTCTAAAGACATCTGTCCGTAGGTGAGCCTTTTTTTTTCCCCTTCGGCCAATATTCAGATTAGCTTTTCCAGTGGGAGGAAAACTTGTTTTGTTTATCTCAGGGACTAGGATTTAAAAATAAAACTGTAGGCAAGGACACAACAAAGCCCGGCGGCCTCGCTGGTTGCTATGACAAGCAAGTAGAAGCCAGCCAATCAGTGTGCAGAAAGGCCTTCCGGTCCAGCCAATGGGGAGCGCGCGCCGTGCGTGCGGCTGCCCAATGGGGCGCGAGCAGCGCGGTATTTGAATCGCGGACCGGGCCGAGAGTGGGGAGCAGCGAGACCCGGAGACGCCCAACGGCGCCGCGGACCCCGGTGGCTGCGCTGAGTCCGCACTTCCCAGCGCGGCCCTCATGGCGCTGCTCCGACGCCCGACGGTGAGTGCGCCCGGGCGGTGCTGCCCTGCCCTGCCCGGTGGCCCGGGAGGCTGCTGGTGAGGCCCTGGCAGAGCTGTCTAAAGGCAAGGGCCTGGGGTCCCTATCCCTGTCACTCACTGCTCAGGGCTGCGCTGCGCTGGGGATGAGGACCGGGAGGAACCGGGAAGCCGTCCAGTACCATTTCTCTGCTTTTCACAGTTTGCTTTATAAGAACTTCCCATTGGCGTCTGCACACTGCCTTCCAGGCCACGTTCATTAAAGTGTGGGTTTGTCCTCTTAAAAAACAAAAATAACAAAATAAAAACAACAACAACAAAAAAAAAAACCCACCCAGGTGTAATAGGAAAAGTACAAAACTTGGATCCCAGTATTGCAGATGGTGGGGGGAAAGTCCAAATTCGTTTTTTTTGAGAATGAAAGTCTTACTAGCTTTTGGGCTTGAATTGTACCTGGATCTGTTTTCCCTTTGTTGAAAACTAGAGGGCCCTGATCCAGCTGGCTGCCATTGTCCTGGCTAGTTAAAAGCTGCCAATGCCTCTTCCACGTGAATTTAAAAGTAGTCTTCATCACCAGGCTTTAACTCCTAAGACATTGAACTTTCAAACACATTTTGAAATTAGCAGCGGGTGCTGGCAAGAAATATTCAACATCGTGGCTTGGGGAATCGAAATCCTAAACAATGATGAACATACAGTCAGGGTTCGAGCCTTGTAGACCTACCTCCCACGAACAAGTAAAATTTTTGGCTGGGTGGTGGCGGCTCACACCTTTAATCCCACCCAGCACTTGGGAGGCAGAGGCAGGCGTATCTCTGTGAGTTCGAGGCCAGCCTAGTCTACAGAAGTGAGTTCCAGGACAGCCAGAGAGAACCTTGTCTTGGAAAACCAAACATGCATGCACACACAATTTTTGTCTAATTGGTCCTTTTAAGTTACTTAATACTTAAACTCTTTCTTTTGGGATGGGATACAGTTTTGCCTGGCTTATCTTGAAAGGTCAGCCTAAACACTCCCCCTCCCCCATAGGGAGGTATTTTAGAATTAGGGACCCCTAACTCTCAGAGAGTTAAGTGTTTTTCCTCATGAAGTATTTATTACTTCTACAACAGACTCAGCTTGGGGGTATGAACAGCAAGTCTTGTTTTTTTAACTGTGTTCTGGAAAAGCCAATTATGGTCAATTGACACTGTTATTTTTCTTCTTCATACAATTCTAACTCTCCCAAAACTTGAGAGGTAAAATTATCTTACACATCCTGTTTTCATTCTAAATATCCTTAATTTGAGAGAGTCTGCTGTAGAAAGTTGTGTCTCTGAAGGTCCACCTCTGCTGGTGCCATTTCCTGTTTGATTGACATTGTAGAAAGCTACTCCAGGTCTGAGGCATGGAGTTTTAAACCACCTGACCTATTATTAACTATTGGTGTCAAAGCTCTTTATCATTATGGATATACTCTGTGAAGGGGGGTTTCTAACTAAATGACTTAACCTACACGGATCGCTTAACAAGAGACACAGGTGTTTATGAGAAATAATCTTTGAGGTGTGAATCTGACCTCTTAAAGACTGCAATTCATAAGATCAGTAGGGAGATCTTTGTTTTATAGGTAAGGTAGGTAGATGATTTGCTTAATTTTAGAGTGATAGTTCAAATAGCCTTTTTTAGATTTCCTAAAATGTACCCTTTTCCTTAAAAAAAAAAAAAAAATGAAGCTTTTATTTTATATGCATGAATAGTGTACCATGTATGTGCAGTACTCTCAGGAGCCAGAAGAGGGCGTCAGATTCCCTGGAACTGGAGTTACAGGCGCTTGTAAAAGGCCATGTGGGTGCTGGGGTTGGGTGCTGGCGTTGTCCGCTGCAGGAGCAGCCATTGCTCTTAACTGCTGAAAGCCATCTCCAGCCCCACGGTCCCCTCTATAAATAGCTTTCCCAGGGCAGTTCTGAATTGGAGTATCTGACATTAGGTAGGTGGGTATTTTTAATTTTCTCTGTTTAACCTTTTTTGTTTGTTTATTTGCTTGTTGTCCGTTGTGTTTTTTTGTTTTTGTTTTGTTTTAAGGTGTCCAGTGATTTGAAGACTATTGACACAGGAGTTAATCCTAAAGCTAAGAGCCATGTGACTATCCGGCGGGCAGTTTTAGAAGAAATTGGAAATAAAGTTAGAACCAGAGCAACCCAAGTGGCAAAGGTAACGAGGGAGAGGTGATACATGCGGAGAGCCACACTGTATGGGGGCTGCGCTGGTGCGGAGAGCCACGCTGTACGGGGGCTGCGCTGGTGCGGAGAGCCACGCTGTACGGGGACTGCGCTGGTGTGGAGAGCCACTGTACAGGGGCTGCGCTGGTGCGGAGAGCCACTCTGTACCGAGGCTGCACTGGTGCGGAGAGCCACTGTACGGGGGCTGCGCTGGTGCGGAGAGCCACTCTGTACCGAGGCTGCACTGGTGCGGAGAGCCACTGTACGGGGGCTGCGCTGGTGCGGAGAGCCACTGTACTGGGGCTGCACTGGTGCGGAGAGCCACTGTACGGGGGCTGCACTGGTTTGGAGAGCCACGCTGTACGGGGGCTGCACTGGTGCGGAGAGCCACGCTGTATGGGGGCTGCGCTGGTTCGGAGAGCCACTCTGTACCCGGGCTGCGCTGGTGCGGAGAGCCACGCTGTATGGGGGCTGCGCTGGCTGGTTGTCTTGCCCTGCTCACTGTTCTTTTGCCTTATAGAAACCTCAGATCACCAAAGTACCAGTTCAGCCCGCCAAAGTGACCAATGTCAACAAACAGCCGAAACCTACAGCTTCCGTGAAACCGGTACAGATGGAGACACTGGCTCCGAAGGTAGGAGGTCCTGAACTTAACCTGCATGCTTCTCTAGTCTTTCATTTTAGTGTTTCAGTTTAGAGTGTGGGTATTTTGCCTGCATGTAGGTCTGTGCACCACTTTCGAGTCTGGTGCTCTGAGAGGCCAAAAGAAGACATAGGATCCCCTGTAGCTGCAGTTACAGATGGTTGTGAGCTGACATGTGGCTGCTGGGAACAAACCTGGGACCTCTGGAAGAGCAGCCAGTGCTCTTAACTGCTGAGTCATTTCTCTGGCCCCCAACTTGGTGGGTGTATTATTAAAATAATACACAACAGGAATGACCTTCCTTACAACTGAAGCCCACCACTCTGAAGTCTGAAACTCACATAAAAATAAGGTAATCCCAAAAGCCGGGCATTGGTGGCGCACGCCTTTAATCCCAGCACTCGGGAGGCAGAGGCAGGCGGATCTCTGTGAGTTCGAGGCCAGCCTGGGCTACCAAGTGAACTCCAGGAAAGGCGCAAAGCTACACAGAGAAACCCTGTCTCGAAAAAACAAAAAAAACAAAACAAAACAAAACAAAAATAAGGTAATCCCATAATTCTACATTGATTAATGGTGGTCTCTATAACTGAGTAGCTCAGCTGGACTTAGAATGCTTAGGGACCTGGTGGCTTACCCATTTCCCATAAGTTCAAGTGTATGCATGCTCTCATATATAATTACTATGAGGTAGACATTGTCTGAGTGCCAAGACATAGCAATAAACACTTCATTTTCATCCTCTCTCTCTGTCTCTCTCTCTCTCTGTCTCTCTGTCTCTCTCTCTTTCTCTCTCTCTGTCTCTGTCTTTCTCTGTCTCTGTGTGTGTGTGTATGTGTGTGTGTGTGTGTGTGTGGTGGTGGTGGTGGTGGTGTATGATAGAAACTTCAAAGTGAAACTTCGGACATATTGGAGAAATGCCTAGGTTGAGAACTTACTGTACACATCCAGTTGTGTTAAGGTCGCAGGGATGTCTTGCCTCAGGAGGCATATCTAGGAGGGACATATGTCCCCTGAAACAAAGTCAGCAGTCTCAGGGAGTGTCACTAATGACGTCAGGAAGTGCAGTGTCAGATGGCTGGGGAATGCCTCAGTCTGTGGAAGACATCTCAGGAAGGGTGCAGGTTCTAAGGGATTCAGTGACCCAGGGCTACTTGGTCCTCAGAGGGGGTGTGTGTGTGTGTGTGTGTAGGTCTTAGATGCTATTCCTCAGGTGGCAGCATGGAACTTTTTTTTTTCTTTGAGAAAGGGTCTCACTATGTAGCCCCAGCTGGATTGGAGTTCATAGATCTGCCTGCCTCTGCCTCTTGAGTGCTGGGATTAAAGGCGTGCGCCATCATGTTAGGCCTGACTTTTTTTTTTTTGTTGTCCCTTACAGGGTCTCTCTCTAGCTAGGAGCTCACCCAGTAGGCTATACTGACTGGGCAGTGAGCCCCCTAAGATTTGTGTCTCTCAAGCTGGGCATTGGTGGCACATGCCTTTAATCCCAGCACTCGGTAGGCAGAAGCAGGTCTCTATGAGTTTGAGTCCAGCCTGGTCTACAGAGGAAGTTCCAGGACAGGCTCCGAAGCTACACAGAGAAACCCTGTCTCAAAAAACCAAAAAAAGAAAAAAAAAGAAAAGAAATTATGTGTCTCAGACTCCCTAGCACATGCCACCACTGTTAGCTTTTATACTGATTTGGATTCTGGGGGTCAAACTTGGACAAGCACTTTACCAACTGAGCCTTCTCCGCAGCGTCAGTGGTAATTCCGAAAAAACTTGACAGGCAAAGGAGCCTGTGGGGGTTTGAATGAGAACTGCCCCATAGGCTCATATATTTGAATACTTGGTTCCCAGTTGGTGGAACTGTTTGGGGGGGTTGGGAGGTGTGGCCTTGTTGAAGGAGGTGCGTCACTGGGGGTGGGCTTTATGATTGCCTAAGTTCACACCATTCCCATTTAGCTCTCTCTGCCTTGTGTTTGTGGACCAAGATGTAAACGACTCCATCACCATGCCTGCCTGCCTGTTGCCCTGCTCCTTGATGGTTATAGACTGTGACACGATGGTCATAGACTCCAACCCTCTGCGACTGGGAGATACAAATTAAGTGGTTTTTTTTTTTCTATAAGTTGCCTTGGTCATGGTGTCTTATCACAGCAAGAGCGAAGTAACTAAGACAGTGCCTTTTTAGTGATTAAGGGCAGCAACAACGTCATGGCACAAAGATGCAATAGGCTTATATATAATCATACATAACCCTTTGGTCAAGGACGATGCAGGTCTGCACTAAGTCAGAGGCTTGTCTGAGGAAGCAGGAGATAAGGTTGGGAAGAAGGCTGCAGTTGGATTCGTAGGCCTTAGAGTCTGGATTTTCTCTCTCTTCTGTGTGTGTGTGCATGTTTTGATGCAAGATGTCGTGTAGCCTAGGCTGGCTTCAAACTCTGTGTATCCTAGGGTAACCCTGAGCTTCTGACCCTCTTGCCTCTACCTTGGCAAGTCCTGGGAGCACGATAAGTACTACCAGGCCCATTTTGTGGTGCTGAGGATCAAACCTAGGACCTCATGCATGCTAGGCAAATGTCCACCAACTGGGCCACATCTCTAGGTGCCCCCTCACTTTTTAAAAATGTTGCATTGTGT
>CABHPP010140254.1:0-26476 GCA_902168425.1 Peromyscus attwateri
AGTACCGGAAGCTTCATTTGGTGACAAGAGATGTCCAGGTGAGGCTTTGACTCACCATCGTTTGGCTGTTTCATTTAGATCGCCTTCACATATGTATATATTTTAGGAAGCTTCTACTGTACTATGTTTCCACACCACCCCTCAAATGGGCCTTAATTTTAGGTGTCTCTCCCCGTATTCCCTCCCTGGGGCCCCTCCCCACTGGATCCTCCCACTCTAACCCCCCCTTCCCCATCTATAATGATCTGTTCTACTTTCTAGGGAGATTTATCTTTCCCTCCTAGTCCCTTACTCTGTACCTTAACCTCTGTGATTATATTAATTGTAGCTTGATTATCACTGATTTAACAGCTAACATCCACATATAAGGGAGTACATACCATATTTGTCTTTCAGGGGTCTGGGTTACCTCACTCAGGATGATTTTTTTTCTTCTTCTAATTCTATCCATTTACCTGCAAATTTCATGATTTTTTTTTTTTTTTTTTTGGTTTTTCGAGACAGGGTTTCTCTGTGTAGCTTTGCGCCTTTCCTGGAGCTCACTTGGTAGCCCAGGCTGGCCTCGAACTCACAGAGATCCGCCTGGCTCTGCCTCACGAGTGCTGGGATTAAAGGCGTGCGCCACCAACGCCCGGCGGATTTATTTTTTTTAAACAGCTGAGTAATACTCCATTGTGTAAATGTATCACATTTCTTTCTCTATTAATCTGTTGAGGGACAGCTACAGTGTTTCAATTTCTGGCTACTCTGAATAAAGCAGCAATGAACATGATTGAGCAGGTGTCTCTAAGGTGGGATGAAGCATCCCTTGGGTATATGTCCAAGAGTGGTGGTATATTGAGGTATATTGATTTCCATCTTCCTGAGGAACTACCACACTGATTTCCATAGTAGCTGTACAAATTTGCACTCCCACCAGCAATGGATGAGTGTTCCCCTTACTCCACATCCACACCAGCATGAACTGTCACTTGTTTTATTGATCTTGGTCATTTTGATGGGTGTAAGATTTGCATTTCCCTGATGACTAAGGATGTTGAACATTTCTTTAAGTGCTTCTCAGTCATTTGAATTTCCTCTTTGGAAAATTGTCATGCACAGGAGAGCTCACTACCCCATCCTCAAAGAATTAATTAGCCAGCGCAAATGCCAGGGTGCCCAGGCTGGGAGGTTTGTGTTAAGGCATGATGCTAACAATCCCTGTGGTCACCAGATTGGGACCACTCAGGACGAGGCCTTAAAGAAGGGGACTTGGCCGTGTCTGTGGGGCCGTCAGTACTGAGACAAGCACAGCCCTTCTGTGGTGAACTTGACAAACGTCCCCCAGCCAAGTGTGACCGGTCTGACAGGAAAAGCCTGAGTCTGCCAAACATGTTAATGTCTGTCCTGCCCACGACAGAAGGCAGAGAATGGCCCGGCAGCACTTGATAATTAGACCCTATTTCTGAGCTGATGAACCCACTACACTATATATATTATGTGATATTTTAAGTGTACGCTGTATTTCCTGGTCCCAAGCAAATTGTCAATTACCTTCCGAGTTCATTAAAAATTCCATGCTATCTTTATGGCTAGAGATTAAGTACACCCAGGTCTCCTCTTCTGTAAAAATGCAGACCTTGACAAGGTGGGAGCTTGTTTTGTTGCTAGAGCTTGGGGCCGAGGCATCTCCAAAAGAGCTTTTAGAAACCAGGTTTCCAGGAGAGACTTCTAGTAATCATCAGGTTGTGCTAGGACTTATGCATCCATCCTTCCTTCCTTCCTTCCTTCCTTCCTTCCTTCCTTCCTTCCTTCCTTCCTTCCTCCCTCCCTTTCTTTCTTTCTTTTTTTTTAACTTCTTAAGGAATTCCCCAAATAATTGTGTTTCTGGACTGCTGGACTCCGAGTGATCCAGTTTGCTGTAGATCACATCTGAATTCGTGACTCTTCCATGAAACTAGCAGGGCTGCCGCTGACTCAGAGTGAGCATTCTCATGTCCGCACTGACCCCCCAGCATCTGGGGAGCCACAGTCAGGCTTTGAAGCTGCCAGGTATCCTTGTAGCTCGGTATTTCTCCCAGAGCGACTTCATCCAGGAACTTGAGGCACCAGTTCTCTGGAAGGTTTTATTCGTTTGTGGACACGGGTGACGGTTTGCTCCCTCACTCTTCCGTGTGTCCGGTAGATACTTACTATTCTCAGTGTGCCCAGACTCCGTGCTCAGCTGCATGGCTATCACAGGGAGAACGTGAAACGCCTGCTTTCTTTGACCTTACGGCGACGTGGGTGGGGATTATAGCACTCACACCCCAAACACCTAATCATATCCTAGGGCAGAGCTGTGACAATGTGACCCTAACCGGGAACCAGAGATGGCATTTCTGAGAAACTCGATTCAGTTGGCACAAAGTGAGCAAGAGTGTTGTAAAGACGAGGATGATAGTACTCAGGTGTGGTCCTTTGAACGTAATTGGCTCCCATAAGGTCATAGGGAGTGGCACGATTAGGAGGCATGGCCTTGTTGGAGTGGGCGTGGCTTTGCTGGAGAGGTCTGCAGAGTGCAGTTCCTAACCCTCGACAGGCCGTGTGTGCAAACTGAAATTTCAGAGCGAACTCCAGTTCTGTGGCTCTTCTATATCAGAGGGTCTCAAAGTATTTGTTCTTGGGTTTGTGAAAATCAGAGGCTTTTTAAATTCTGTGATTATAGCTATTGGTCTCGACTATATTAAAAATTAAAATGCAGAAATTAAAAAACACTCACAGATTCATCTAAGTACACACACATATCTATAATGCTAACATTAATTTTTTTTTAAAATTTCTATTTGGCCTGCATGTGTATCTATGCACCACATGTGTGCAGTGACTGCAGAGACCAGAAGAGGGTGTGAGATCCCCTGGAACTGGAAGGGCAGGTGGTTGTGAGCTGCCATATAGATGCTTGGAACTGGACCCAGGTCCCCTGGGAGAGCAACCAGGGCTCTTAACCACTAAGTCATCTCTCCAGCCCCACATGCTGACATTTTTGTGAAAAATACTATTTTCATTAAAAATATTTTAATTAAAAATTTCACATACAATTTATTTATTTTATTTATTTATTTAATTATTTTTTTTCCATTCAGGGTTTCTCTGTGTAGCCCTGGCTGTCCTAGAACTCCCTTTGTAGACCAGGCTGGCCTCAAAGTCACAGAGATCCTTCTGCCTCTGCCTCCTGAGTGCTGGGATTAAAGGCGTGTGCCACCACCTCCTGGACTCATTTGCTGCAAGAAGAAGCTTCTCTGATGAGGACTGAGCAATGCACACTGATCTACCAGTATGACAGTGTGGCATTAGGAGTCATTTTATGGCTATGTTCCTTTATCAGAATAATAATAGCAGGTTTTCCCATGGGCCCATGACCTATCTGGTCTCAGGGTCTTGGTCTCTTTAGCAGTGTCCGGTGTGGGTTCCATCTGAGAGAATGGACCTGAAATCTAATTTTTTAAAAAGTGGTTATGACTCCCGTAACATTTGTGGCACTATTGTAGGCAGGTCACTGCTCTAGGTCACAGTGTTTGTAGCTGGGTGATGCTGATGATGACCTTTCTCTTCCGGTAGCCTGCAGAGTATCTCCCATTACCGTGAATGCTGAGCGGTAGGGGTGAAACTTTTAGTTGGGCATCAACTCAATTTCTCCATGTCTTATGACCTAAGTGTCGTCTTTAGCAATAGGGCCTTACCAATACCGTGGCACTAGCCTGTGATGTTTGTGGAGTGGGGGTCCTTGGGACTTCTTTGGCCAATAAGTCAGCGAGATGTAACCCATTCTGCACACTTGGTGGCATAAGATGTCTAGTTGGGGCATTGTCTGTCCTTTGATATAGTGACTCCATTTTTATTTCGTATATGTATATGCTTTAGGAAGCTTCTCCATTAGTAGGTTTCCCAAAAGATCTATAATGTCACTTGTTCCTCCTTATTCCTTTCTTTACTCTGCTCCCCCATCTCCCTCCCCATTTAATTTCCTAGTCTAGTTCACTTTATCTTTCCATAGCACTATACTCGATTTTGCTTTCCTTGGGATCTTCTCTCCTTCTGGCCCCTTACTAGGTCCCTAATCTCTGTGGTTATTTATTTATTTTATTTTATTTTATTTTTTATTTTATTTTATTTTTTGGTTTTTCGAGACAGGGTTTCTCTGTGTAGCTTTGCGCCTTTCCTGGAGCTCACTTGGTAGCCCAGGCTGGCCTCGAACTCACAGAGATCCGCCTGCCTCTGCCTCCCGAGTGCTGGGATTAAAGACGTGCGCCACCAACGCCCGGCTCGTGCGCCACCAATGCCCGGCTGTGTGGTTATTTAGATCGTAGCACACATATCAAAAGCCAGCATCCACATATGAGAGAAAACATGAAATATTGTTTGCTCGGGCCTGGGTTGTCTCACTCAGGATCATTATTTCTAGCCCCACCTACTTACCTGCAAATTTCATTTTTCCTTAACAGCTGAGTAATGTATCACATTTTCATTGTTTATTTATCGGTTGATGGACATCTAGGTTGTTGCCAATTTCTGGCTATTATGAATGGAGCAGCAATGGACATGGATGGGCAAGTGTCTCGGTAGTTAAGATACAGAATCCTTAGGGTATATGCCCGAGAGTAACATAGCTGGGTCTTGAGGTAGATCATTTCTCAGATTCTTGAGGAACCGCCGCACTGATTTCCATAGTGACCGTACAGGCTTGCACTCCCCGCAGCGATGAATGATGAATAAATGTTCCCCATCCTTATTTTCGAAACAAGAAACACTAGTAAGAAACAAGTATAAAAATCTCTTTAATATCAGCTTAGTGGAAGACATTTCTTAAACCTGTTGCTGCTTTTCCTCTGTTGCAATATCACACATAAGATTGTTTCTAGAAAACACTACTGTATACTTAGGAGCGAAGGAGAGAACAAAACACAAGTGTCCTAATTATATTACACAATGGATGTCTTTGTCTTATTGTGAAAATAGTTTTGACTTTGTAGGTCCCTTGAAAGGCTCTCAGGGGCCCCTGGGGGATACTCAGACCACACTTTGGGAATGCCTGCTCCAAGCTGATATGCAAATTAACAGAAGATAAGGAAAACAGGTGCCCTGGATGGGGACACTCCAATGGTGTTGCAGCAGGAGCTTGCATTTCACCATGCTGACAGGTAAGACAAAGAGCACAGGGATGAGACCACGGACGCACCTCTGGGAGTTAAAAAGAAAACAGAAAATTTCACTGGATAACACTGAGCATCTCAATGGACGCCCAAGCAGGCTGTGCATAAGTGAGCCATGGTGACCATGTAAGGAGTCCGGAGAAGACACAGAAAGACAAGCCAGAAGGCAGGCGGCGACAGGCCATAGCAGCCCAGGCACGTGCAGTGTGATGTGACCACCAGGAGAGGGTGTTCTCTTGTTCTAAGTCCAGTTTGGAATGGGAAAGACCTTCGTCAGTTGTATCAGTTTACAGAGAGACACTGAAGCCCGGAAAGGCTGTCACCTACCTGTTCAAGTTCTCTTACTGGCTTTCCCGCTAGCCTTGAGCAGAACAGTGGAACAAAACAGAACTTGCTCTTTCCCCCTCTCCCTCTCTTTCCATCCATGTACTCCCTCCCCCCCCCCCCCCCCCGCCCCCGTAGTATTTTCTTACTCCCCAGACTCCCTCTCAGCTGTAAGAGGGAAGATAAGGCTATAAAAACCAGTGGGTACTCAGTGATTTTTCTTATCGCCTCTGTGCCAAAAATATGGACAGAGCACCACTGGCTGAAACAGCCGGAGGCACTGTTGGGTTCTGAGCTCAAACAACCACAAGGGGGCAGCACCTGAGAGTGCTTGGAGGGCTGCCGGAGCGCAAAAGCAGTTTTCTAGGATAGCTCCGTTAGCTTGGGGTAAAAAAAAAAAAAAAAAAACACGACAAAGGAAATGGTGGTTTCCTTTCAGATGGCGAGCCTGCCTGGACGTGTAGAAATGCCTGAGGGAGGTCTGCGCTCAAGCCTTTTGGAAATAGAACTATGGTTTCTAATTGGTTGTGTTCAGCAGAAACCCTGCTTTTAGTAATTTTTACTGTCTGCTGTCCTTCTAGGGATCTTGAAACATAGCTTTGGGTTTTATTGAGTTATTAGTTTTTGTTTGTTTGCTTGCTTGAGGCACAGTTTCACACAGTAGCCCAGGCTGGCTTGGAACTCCTGGCATTCCTCCTGCCTCGGATTTTTGAATGCTGTGTGATTCACACGTGTGAACCACTATGCCTGGCTGATTTTGTGTGTAGGTACATATGCGTGTGTGTGTGTGTGTGTGTGTGTGTGTGTGTGTGTGTGTGTTGGGGGGAGTTTAGAGGACAATCTTGGCTGTTATTCCTTAGGTACTGTCTTCCTTGCTCTTTAATTTTTTGTGTCTGTGTGTATGTGTGCATGAGTGTGAGTGTGCACGTGTGTAGTGGCTGGAAGTCAGTCTTAGGTATTGATTCTCAAGAGTTGTCCACCTTGCTTTTTGAGACAGGGTCTCTTGGTGTTGGGCCTGCTGATCAGGCTAGGCTGGCCGGCCAGGGAGCCCCAGGGATCCACACATCAGTGTCTACGTTCCCAGTTCAGGGATTCCAAGTGCACACCGCCACACTTGGCTTTTTAATATGAGTATTGGAGATCAAATTCAACTCCTCACACTTGTGTGTCAAGACTTTCACTGACTGAGCTCTCTCTCTCTAGCCTTTTTGAGAAAGGCTCTGTCACTGGGGTCGAGTAGGTTAGGCTGGCTGGCCACTGAGTTCAGAGATCTGTCTCCAGCTCCCCAGAGCTGGGATTAGGAATACTTGCCACTATGTCCAGCTGTTTTTATGTGGGCTGTGGGAATTGAACTCAAGCTCTCATGCTGGCATGGCTAGCAATTTACTGACTAAGTCGTCTCCCCAACCCTTTATTTTTTTTAATTTTGAAGATAAAGTCCGTATCTGGGCCTGATAGTCCATCCTGGCAGTTCAGGAGACTGAGGCATGAGGATAGTAAGTCCAGGCCCTTCCTGGGCTGTAGTGTGAGTTCAAGGCCAACTGGGAAGGTTAGGGAGACCCATCTCAAAAGGAAAAGGAAGAAGAGGGCTTTGTGTATAGCTGTGTGGTATAGTGCCTGCCTGGCATGCTCTAGGTGGCCCAGGGCTATCCTGCCATTTGACATTCTGACACAATGCTATCAGTTACAAAATTCACACTGAAGAACTACTTAATTGAATCTCTCTCTCTCTCCTTTCCTCTCCCTCTCCTTCTTACATACACAGACACACAAAATCATAAAACCTTGTCCTGTTTAAGTGTAGGGAATTTGTCTTGGACCGTGTTCACAGGGCACATGGAACTCACGGGCCTCACGTTGGGCATGCCTACTAGACCTTTGTTTCTTGGTTCCATTCCTGGTACTACAAAAAGGGAGGAGCGGGGAGGAGGAGAAGGAAAAGAAAGTAAGGACAGCTCATCAGACTTGACCTTGAAGTCTCTGGATCTTTAATGCCCGATAGATACATCAGTAACACGTCCTTTGTGCCACTCCCCACACCAGCTGAGGGACAATGCTCTCTGCCTGATGGAGATCCCCTCTGAAGTCGCTAACACCCCTGGATCATAGCACGGTGCTGGGGATGATTGACTGATAAATAAAACACTGATTGTCCAGTAGCCAGGCAGGAAGTATAGGCGGGACTAGCAGAGAGGAGAATTGAGAGAACAGGAAGGCGAGGAGGAGGAGGAGGAGACGCCGGCCTGTCGTCCAGGGAGCATCATGTAGAGGCAGCAGGTAAAGCCACGGAACACGTGGCGACATATAGATTAACAGAAATGGGCTCAGTATAAGAGTAAGAGCTAGACAGTGGTAGGCCTGAGCTAACGGCCGAGCAGTTTAAGTAATATAAGCATCTGTGTGTTTATTTTATACGTGGGCTCTGAGACTGCCGGGGCTTGGCGGGACCCGGAGAGAAGAACGCACAAGCAACAGCAAGGCTGGGAGAACTGCTCAGTCCCAGCTTCTGGGAACCCCAATAAAAATCATTCTGCGGGCAGCCCACATATATCACAAAGCTATGGACAAACATGGAATTTGTACCTACTTCCGGAGCTGAGCAAGGCCAGTGTGACTCCTGGGACCAACGGCTTGGAGATCAGATGCTTAAGACCTGCCTTTGAGCATCCCAGGGCTCTCTCTCTGGAAGCTTCCCTGGTGTGTGTTGGGATCTTGAGATGCACTCTGGTATTAATAGTGAAGGTCACTTGGGAACCACCGTGAGTCAAGAGTGTAGAGCTGTTCAGGGATCATCGGCTAAGGCCGAGCTCAGGGAGAGGTTGGAGAAAGAGTGGTCTAGGCAAGTCATTATTGCTGGTGTGGGTCCACCCCCAGCAGCACATCGCCTGAGAACTCATTAGAAACCCACTTCTTTTATGCCCTTCACTCTGGTGTCTGAATCCTAGGCTAGGGTTGAGCCCTCCCAGGTAATTCTTAATTCCAGTAAAGTTGTGCTTGAGATGTGAAGGGCTGCTGAGCCAGTGAAGTCCAGAGAGTAGGGAGATGATAGAATGTAGAAAAAAAAAAAAGTAGCAACACAGAGAGGGAAAAATTGATAAGCGGACATAGAAAGATCTTCTTCTGCCCCAGCCTGAGGCTGGAAAATGACAGCTGCTGCCCCAAGGTATTAGCAGAGACTCAGTGTCTATGCACTTTCCACTCTGCTGTGTCAAATTTATTTGGCTAAAAACAACTCTTGTGGTTGTGACCTTTTATTCAGCTAATATTACTCCCCTCAATGCCTCCAAAGCACACAGAAGAAGCAGAGGGCCGATGAAAATCCTCATCTGCTCCATCCCGAAGCCTTCCCAAACACTGTGTACCTTTTGGAGGGTTTCTTTTTTATTGGGATTTCAGATTACTGAAAGGTTATCTGTCTCCTGTTCCTACAGGGATCACAAGAAAACAGAAGGAGAACAGGTTGCGATGATGCGTGGTGTGTGCCTTCACAGGCCACGCCCACCCACTTCAGTGAGTGCAGCCAGCAAGGGGAGGGGGTGGTCCAAGTCCTTCTTCAGAGCTAGAGAGGCTCATGTAGGGGGCAGGGCAGCAGCTTCCACCAGAGTGAGAGGTGATGCTCTGGCCCCATCCAAAATGTTTATTCTCCCCAGGTTTGGGTGGCTTGCTTGCTGGAACTACAGGGGACTGCCTCATGCCTCAGCTTCCCTTTCTTGGAAATGATAACCTCAGAGCCTTAGCGAGACAGTTATAATGACCATTCCAGCATCTTTAGCCCTCTGACCTCCCTCCACCAGCATCTCTACTTTTGGGGTCTCTTTTCTGTGACTCATGCATTTTATATTGTTCCATAACTTTCATTTTCTTTTCATATGGTAAGCCTTTCTTTCTTTCTTTCTTTCTTTCTTTCTTTCTTTCTTTCTTTCTTTCTTTCTTTCTTTCTTTCTTTCTCTCTCTCTCTTTCTCTCTCTCTCTCTTTCTTTCTCTCTCTCTTTCTCTCTCTTTCTTTCTTTCTTTCTTTCTTTCTTTCTTTCTTTCTTTCTTTCTTTCTTTCTTTCCCTTTTTGAGACTAGGTTTCTCTGTGTAGCCCTGGCTGTCTGGAGCTCACTGTATAGACCAGGCTGTCCTCAGAGGTCCACCTGCCTCTGTTCCATGAATGCTGAGATTAAAGGTGTGTGCCACGACATCCAGCTTAGATTTCTTTTCTTTTCTAGATAGGGTCTCAGGTAACTTAGGTAGGCTTAGAAATTGCTGTGTAGTGGAGGATGACCCTGGACTTTTGATCTTCTACCTCACCTCATAAGTGCTGGAGTTATGGGCATGTACCATTAGACTCCATATATGCAGATTAGACACAAGGCTTCCTATGTGCAAGGCCAGCAGCACCTTACCTGCTGAGCTACATCCTCTGCCCACAACACTACATTTTTCATAATTTTATTTGTGAAAACACAATTACAAAGAAGCTGCATCAATTTAAATAGTGGAAAAAGTAAGTTCCTTTTGGCAACGATGGAAGTCTATGTGATAAGAAGGATTAGTCTAGGGGTTGGGGATTTAGCTCAGTGGTAGAGTGCTTGCCTAGCAAGTGCAAGACCCTGGGTTCGGTCCTCAGCTCCGGAAAAAAAAAAAAAAAAAAAAGAAGGACTAGTCTAGATTGTTGTGTGGATATTTGTTCACACAGCACCTAAGATATCTAAAAACAATCACATTCTCTAAGTTACGCAACGAAAGATGAAATGCAGTTCAATGAACATGCTTCTTCAGTTCCAGGACATTTTATCCTTCCTTTTCTATTGGTTTCCCCTAGATATCATGTTCTTCTTTATGAATGACACATTAGATAATAGAAATCAGCTAGAACCTACGGAGAATAGTAAATGCCAACACATTGTTAAACTGCTCCATCTCCACTAAAGGAGACCATAAACGAAGACTTTAAAAATATATTTGTGCCCTGTTAGCTTGGTTAATAAGCAGCATATAATACTACAATCTAGGAATTAACTTTCTTTCTTTGTGAAAATATTTGAAGCGTTTTTCTTACGTCATTTATCGTTTCTGTCATGATTACCTTATATATATTATACCTTATAGTCACTGATAGAGTTATTCTATGACAGTGAACATCTGGAATACATGCCTTAGTGACGTAGTGGGGGGACTCACCTATTAGGGAAGCTGTAATTTGAGGAGACCCAGGGATGTGAAAAGTTCGCGGTAGGATGCAGAATGATGTGAGCTCAGGGGTTGGTGGATGTAACAGAATGATGGGAGCGGACGGGGCTCAAGATGGTGTTATGAAATGAACACTGAAGATTTGGCTCCATATAGTGCACCTTCTGTATATTCAAAGCAGACCCATCTAATGACATGAACCCTTGCGTTCTCATTATTGAAACAGAATTCTAATAATAAAGAAGACATCTGCTGAAACACACAAAGGGCTGGGTTTTCATCACAACATGTATGTAACAAGCAGCTGCACCAGGTATTTCTCTATAGAGCCAAGGAAACTGAGCAGATAGGATGTGACATGACCATGAATGCTCCACTCCACCAGTGTCAATCCTGGGGTTCTCCAGCCCTTCTGGGCAAGTGCTTAGAGGTGAAGGTGCCCTCGTAGTTCTCATGGGTTCTTAACTGCAGAGTTGGGATGAACGCTTGCAAAGTTTTCAAGCCACAGACATTCTGGTTCCCCAGGGGACAAATGTTTGCTCTATTAAAGATGGGTCATGGGTAAATGTGGGGACGGGACAGAAAGTGACAAGCTGTACGTTTTTGAATCTTTAAGAGAACCGCTTGAACTGAGCCTCAGTTTCCTGATGTATGAAGTGTTCACCCTGTACCAGACAGTATTATCTCGTTTAATCCCCACAGTGACACTTAGAAACAGGTAATAAACAATGGCTCCTCATAGCTTACAGTTTTTTCCTCGTACTTTAGAGTTGAGAGAAATTGTAACAGACCTGGCAAAAATGAAGATATTCTCATGAGGCACTATTGTCTCTCAATTTGACTGTCAGATTATTCAAACAACAGGAGCCTCCCCCAGGAATCTCAGGCTGGGAGAAGAAAAGAGATTTCAAACAGTTCCAACAACTTGCTAGATGCTCTGCGGGAGGAAATGGAAACTCAGATAATGACGAGTCAGCTGTGGGCGGGACCACATCTTGACTGCGTCTGCTTGGATGCCCATATCCTCGACCTTCTATTTAAACTTTGATCTTACCCCAGGATCCTGAACAGTGGTTCTCAATTTGTGAGTCACGACCCCTTGGGTGGGTGGGGGGGTCACCTATCAGATATTTACATTGTGATTCATAACAGTAGCAAAATGACAGTTATGAAGTAGCAACGAGATAATTTTATGGTTGGGGGTCACCACCACATGAGGAACTGTATTAAAGGGTCGCAGCGTTAGGAAGGTTGAGGACCGCTGATCCGGAAGATGGACTTGGAGAGTTTGCTGGATCCCTTTGTCTTCCCAATGTGGCTGCACTGAATACTTTTGATTTGACTCTCTCAATAGACTTACTGAGGGAAGGTGGCTGGACCTGACTTGAGGCACAAGTTGTGACTGAATTCCCCAGGATCTCAGGCAGGGTGACCTGGGATTCCCGCCAGGCAGTCTGCCCAGAGGCTTTGTTCTTAGCACTGCCTGGCATTAGTGGTTTTCTTTCAAAAGGAATGAGGCAACATCTGTAAGAATCTGCTGTAGCTTGAACTTGAAATGTCCCTCACCGACTCGTGACTTCAATTCTTGTTCTCTGTCTGGTGGCGTTAAACCATGGAACCTTTAGGAGGTGGGGCCTGGACCTAGAAGGTCCTTACAGGTGGGTAGATCTTTGAAACTTAATACCTGGCCCTGGTTTTGATGGTTCCCTCTGCTTCCTGGTCGTTTATGATGTAAGGCGCCTCCTGCTGCCACGAACTACCCCCATCTCCCATGCCTTCCATGCCATGACGGACTGAACCCCTCAAAAACCATGAACTAGAATAAATCCACCCCCCTCCCCATATGTTGTTTCTGACGGATACCTTGTCACGGCAACACAAAAGCCAGTGACACAGGACCTTTCAAAAAGCTTAAGTCACCCCATGCGTGGAAGACGGGAGGCTGTATCTTTGAAGCCAGCAGGGAGCCTCCCCTTTCCATCACCCCTTTTCCAGTTTCTGTTTCCATTTAAGATGCCTGATGAGGTTCATTAAACAAAGTGGGCAAGTTGGAAAAAGCAAACTGGAAATCAGCTCTTACAAACACGAAGCACCCACTCACAAGCAGAAGCCAGAAATGGGGAAGCCTGATTTAGAGGCCCGGGAATGAGGCAGGTCCCGCTTTCTCACTGAAGCCACAGACAGCCCACCCTGAGCCCCACCCAGGAGCAGGCTCTGATGCTGTAGAGATGGATACTAACTCATCCCAGAGGCTGAGGGGACCGCTTGGTGGAAAAGGTGCTTGCTGTGTAAGCAGCGGGACCAGAGTTCAGATCCCCAGAACCCACACAGAGCCGGATGTGGTAGCTGGCCTTTGTCATCCCAGTGTGTCTACGCTGTGGTGAGAAGCAGACAGGAGAACTTTGAAGGCCAGCTGGCTCGTCCTGATGTGCATAGCGGTGAACAAGAGACCCTGCTTCAAACAAGAGGTAAGTGAGGACTGACTGAAGGCTGTCCTATGACTTCTGTGCATGAACTCTGGCACTTGGAGAGTATGCTGGAAGCAAAAGGGGAAAAAAAATCCAACACGAACGACAGAAAATAAAGCCACTCATAATTCTACTACCCATCTTGGGTAGGGGGGAAGATGCTGTTTAACATGTATACGTAATTTCATTCCCCCCCATGTACACACTCATTTTATGACAGGGCAAGACAGTGCAGAGATGCCTCCATCTTCTATTCTTGCTGAGACCATGTCAGGTTTTACTAGAATTTTGTCTCCTTGGTGGAGAATTCTGTGGAAAATGACCCAACTCTATTTTAGGAAGCTGAGGCCAAGATGCCCCAGCTAACCTAGCTTCTGTTAAACTGCCTGCCTGTGCAAGCATCCCCATCCAGAGAACCACTTATCTTAGCTTCTCTTAAATTGCTTCCCATGTGCAAGCCTCCCCTGCAGCTGTAGAATGGGCTAGCAGGATGTGGGGTTGGCCTTTAAAAGCCCCTTGGTCTACATACTTCGGGCTACACTTAGGTCCTGAATACCTGAGTGTAGTGCCAGCCTGCTGGAATAAAGACTTTGAATTGTTTATAAACTGTGTCTGAGTGGTCATCTCCGGTGGGCACCCCATAATAATTTTCTCCCCTAAACAAAACTGAATGTCCACTTACATTTGATCCCAGAGTCATTCCGTCACCCTTACCATAGCGATTCCTTAGCTGATTTTCAACTTATAACTCCTTTGGTGTTACTGCTCTTGTTGGCGGTGTGAACCTGGGAGAGTGGAGCCTACAGAGGAGGCAGACTAAAGTCTCACGAAATAGTCAGGTTTATTCAGGGCATCAGATAATTTATAGTCTGAGGGCATTCTGTGGATAAGCAAGGTCATGTGAGCAAAGTTCACTTGAGTTTGTTTGTGTTGTGTACAGTCACAAGGGCAAGGTCACATGAGTTTAGGCTTATACAGTCAGGAGGACAACTCATGCTGGGAAACACCATAATCTAAGGTAAACTTGCTCCCATTTACTACTACTGAGAGGGGCATTCCAGCACATTCTAAGAACAGATCCATGCTATGGTGGAACGGAGGTTACAGGACTCTTGTTTAATTGGAGTTTTCTCACAACTTCTCAGAAATCTCCTCACACAGCTTCATTCATGGACAGTGTTCCAACACTTTCGGTATTTAAAAATTAGGCTTATGAATTCACATTAACTTAAAAACCTTCCTTAACAACAGCATACATTTAAGAAAATCGAAAGCTGACATCTTAAAAAAAAGGCCTTTAACATAGTGTGCTTGCTAGTTTTCTTGACACAAGCTAGAGTCATCTGAAAGGGGGGAACCTCAATTGAGAAAATGCCTCCATAAGATTAGGCTGTAGACAGTGTCGATCCCACTGGTGGAGAATAAGACCACTACCACAGTTTAAAGCCAAATTTGAAGCAAGCTTTAATTCAGTACTGGCCAGGTTAATGGACTCTCTGGCCAGGTCCACCTCAGAGTCACCAGGAAATGTCCATGAGTCACTCCTTGCAGAGGCTTAAAGAGGCAACCCACCAGGCCACTGGTCCAACCAGGGGCAAGCATACATCCTGACGCATTTCCTGCCCATGTACCTCCCTCCCACATGTCATCAAGCACATCCGGTGCAGGTACAAATCGGCAGAACAAACTTGTTTAGGGGAGTGAAAACATAAAATAGCCTCCAGCATTTAACTTTGGTTCTTACAACAGGCCTGTAGTGATTGCTAGGCCCAGTCCTGGGCTGGTGGGTCCTGGGTTCTAGAAGAAAGCAGGCTGAGCAGACCATGGGAAGCAAGCCAGTCAGCATCTCTCCTCCATGGCCTCTGCATCAGCTCCTGCCTCCAGGTTCCTTTCCTGTTTGAGTTTTTGTCCTGACTTCCTTCAGTGATGAACTGTGCTGTGGAAGCATAAGCCAAATAAACCCTTTCCTCCTCAAGTTGCTTTGGGTCATGGTGTTTCATCAGAGCAATAGTGACCCTAACTAAGAAATATGGTTTAGCAGAAATTCACATCCGGGCTAGGAAAATGGCTCAGCAGTTAGGAGGAGTGGGTACTCTTATTGAGGACAAGGGTATGGTTCCCAGCACCCATATGGTGGCTCACAACCATCTGTAACTCCATCTCCAGGGGATCCAGCATCCTCTCTGGCTTCTACAGGCTGTGCATGCATGGGGTACACCAATATACATATAGGCAAACACTCATCCACATAAAATAAAAATAAAAATCTTAAAAAAGAAATTCATATTTATAATACATGGTTCTGTGTAAAGTCTTAGTATTTCCCAACTCAGCAACTACAGGCGGATGGATTTTACTGTGCACAACCCAGGTGGAGCCTGTGTGAGGCTGGTACCTCAGAATGGCAGGCATGCTGGGGTTGCCTGTTTGCTGGCTCTACTGTTCACAACCAAGGTGTAATCTTTTTAAGAATGCAGTTCCCAGCGTTTTCTCTGGCCGTGAAGCATGCTAACATTTTTTCTACGTCTCTTCTCCTCCCTTTCCTCCTTCCTTTTTTCTTTCTCTCTTTTCTCTTTCTCTCTCTCTTTTCTTCTCTCTTTTGTGTACTGCAAGGGAGCAGCGGGCTGGACAGAAGAGTACCGCCGTCTTGTCATGTTTTCTTTGCATGGAAAATCTGCCTCAGGGAGAGAAATCCCATTGCCTTTCACTCGATTTAGCGACGAGCCTAACCCCTATCTAACATGGCTTGTTTGATTTCTCACAACAAAGTAAGAGTGTGTGTGTGTGTGTGTGTGTGTGTGTGTGTGAGAGAGAGGGAGAGAGAGGGGGGGGGGGGGGCGGGGAGGGGAGAGTAATGACTGTATTAGGGTGACAGTGAATTTGTTAATGAGTTAAGCAGATGGAGGACCTACCACTCACTCGGTGATCTGCTAATTGCTTTAGACAGATTATTAACTTCATTCAGTCTGAAGTCACCCTATTATTTAATTAATGGAGCTGAGGAGAGAGAGAGACTCAGGTTAGCTCCCTTGCTCATGGAAAACAGTGAGAAGGTTTGAACCAAGGACTGCTGATTCCCAGACTTCGCCCTTTCTCGGGTTCCTTCCAGGATTATAAGGCAATCCCGGGCAGCAGATTCCAGGCCTGAGACCAAGGTGTCCTGCCAAGCTTTGTAAGGAATGGACAGAGCCTGCGGTCACTTGCTCTGTCCTCTTCTTACAACCTATCCTTGTCTGCAGGATGTAGTTGGTCCTCCCTCACCTCCCCTGCAGAGTGCTCCCAGAGAGTCTCTCCCTCTGGGTCCTAATCGTCATCTGTGTTCCCTGGAGAGCGCCTAGAGTCGTTGACAGCCTGATCCCTGGGCCACATCCAGTCAGTAGACACTTGGAGTACACTTGAACTCAATCTCCCTAACCCGGCTTTCTGAGGAGTGTGGGAAGTACTAAGAGTCTTCAGTGCAGTGAACCCAGGGCCTGTCCTTGGTCTAGGACACCGGACTGCAGTGGCTGGGCCCAGGATTGACCCCACATCTGGGAAGGGACTAGGAGCAGACTGTGAGATGCAGGGTCCCATTAGTGATGCTGTTTTAGAAAGGGAGTCAGGGGCTGTGGGGATGGCTTAGTGGCTGACAACCGGCTGTAACTCCAGTTCTAGAAGACCTGATGCCCTCTTCTGGCCTCCACGGGCACCAGGCACACTTGAGGTTCACATATACACAATGCAGGGAAAGCACATATTCACATAGAATAAATACTGTTTCCGTCACTATTCTGTTTCTGAGAAGAGACACCATGAATGAGATAGCTCTTAAAAGAGAAAGCATTTAATTTGGGGCTGGCTTACGGTTTCAGAGATTTAGTCCATTGTCATCATGGCGGGAGCATGGCAGCGTGCAGGCAGACATGGTGCTGGAGCAGTACCTGAGAGCTACATCCTGATCTGTGTGCAGAAAGAGAGACTCTAGGCTTGATATGGGCTTTTGAAACCTCAAAGCCCACCCCCAGTGACATACTTCCTCCAATAAGACCAAATCTCCTAGTCCTTTTAATCCTTTTAAAAATAGTGCTACTCAAGATTGTAAAACATCAGTAGCGAACTTCTACCCTCTGGGGTCCCCCCATTGTGCTGTAAGCCTGTATTTAAGACCTCCTCCCCCCTTCAATAAATGACATTCGGCATTTAAAATTAAAAAAAATATATATATATATAATTGAATGAATACTGTGAATGTAATCTATGAATACCACAAATGTGATTAATATCATGAGTGTAATTAATGAATATCATGAGTGTAATTTAAAAAAAATAAATAAAAAATAGTGCTACTCCCTGGTGACCAAGACTTCAAATATGTGAGCCTATGGGAACATTCTTATTCAAACTACCACAAATATATCTTAAAAAAGGGAAAGAAGTGAGTTGGAATTTGCCTGACCCTGAGACATGGTACATGACTATTTAACTTGTTATGTAGATCATGCTGGACTCAAATTTGTGAAGAACTGTTGGGAGCCAGACTGATCCAAGACTTTCTCAGGGACCAGTCTGGACTACAGACCCCCCCCCATCCCATTCTTCTCCCACCCATAAAAAGAAGACAAAGAAGGAATGATTTTTTCGGCTTTTGTTTTAGTGGGGTTCCATCCATGGTTGCTGTGTGCCTGGGAGAAGCATCATGAGGTCTTGTGGCAGAGATTCACTTCATTGCAGATAGGATATAGAGATAAGAAGGAGCCCAGGGCAAGATACCCCCCCCCAAACCAACCCTAATGACCTTCTTTTGATGATGCCACACAATTCTAAGGTTTTCAGAAGCCTCCTATAAAGAGTACCACCAGTTGGAGACCAAGCATTCAGCTTCTAGGGGACACTTCATATTCAAAGGTGATAGGAGTGAATCACATCTGCCAGGTCCTTCCTCTAAAGATGGCCAAAGTACTCTAAAGATGCTCCAAAGACCTGGGGATTTGAAAAATTCGAATTTCAGGAGAACACAATTCAACCAGAACACTTTTAAAACTTTAGATTTCTAAGTAAGATGCTTTTAGAGTCTTTTGAAACTATGTGTCCTATTTCTAAGATCCGTGTAGAAAAGGAAACCTTTAAGACAAAAAAATAGGGCAGCTACTATTCATCAGCTAGTTTCCATTCAGGATGTTAAATTGCACAGCTGCCCTTCATTCTACGGGATGTGTCGCCAGGCTTGGCATAGGGACTGAATATGCTCTGTGGTTCCATCTCCAGGTCTATTATGTTGCAATGGGTTTCAAATACGTGGTAGAGACAGTAAGTAGCTCTGGTGGAAATTGGTCCCTTGTCCTCTGGCCCAGCTCTGTGGGAGGCTCCATGATTGCAGAAGGAAAGTACTTTTGCTCACCACCCACACCTGTGGACCCACCTCACTCTTCAGCCTTGAATCATCCTGAGGGTCAGGCTGTGTCAGGGCCCCTGAAGAAGGTAGTCACGTGGGTTCCACAAGCTCTCGAACGTGGTATACCTATTGCTAACCATATCTGTTGTTGGTCTGATGATTAAGTGGCACCAGGAAGGCTTGTGGCATGGGATGACTAGAGAGCCAATGGGAGGGCAGCCCCCCAAAGAAGGCCAAGAGTGACTGACTCAGTTTGATGCACCACACGGTGACCAGAGGACCGTGTGGAAGGGATAAGCTGTCACTCCTCTGTCTTCCTGGTTGGAAGGGTTGGCATGTGGCCTGCTTCTGGGCAGTGGTGACATTTCCTTTGGCTTGTCCTGTCCATCACACCACAGGGAATATGAATTTTCTCTTGTATCGTTCTGCTGGCTGACATTTCCCCAGCAATGGCCTTTTCTGAAAACTCCGGTCAAGGAGCTATGGAGGTCTAAAGAGAGACGGACGGGGAGAGACAGGGCAGGGGCTCCATGGGTGGTGGGGAAGGAAGCTCCATCCTGAGTAAGGGCACACGGCCTCATGTGGCCTAGGTAAGACCTAGGAGTGTTAAGGGTCAAAGTGAAGAGTACAGCCACATCTCGCCTCTGTCTGTTGGAACACAGCCCAAGTATGGAGTCAGGCCAGGACATCTCTGAGTGCTTGTGAGAAAACTCCAAGAAACCAGGATAAGAGTCTTGTGACCTCTGTTTCTTCACAAACGTGGAATCGTTCTCGGACTATGTTTTCATGTCTCTCCCAGGTGTATCGGAGAGGAGAGAGTTACTTCAGCTTATTCGTGACAACTGCCTCCTGTTATTTGTTTACATGCCTCCATGGGAAAACACGGTTTTGTCACATGTGGCTTGCCTTGTGATTGTACACTTTACTCATGTGACTCTCCTTAAACCTCAGAGTATAAATTGTCTGATGCTCTGAATAATGTTGGCTTTAGCGTGAGACTTTAGCCCGCCACATTTTTAGGCTCCATTCTCCCAGGTTTTACCGCCAACTAGAGCAGTAAACACCCATCTTCGCCTTTTTTTTCCATGTTCAGATGGATTCTCTCTTGTCTTGACCTTTCTACTTATAATCGTTGTTCATTTTGCTTAATCTCATTTACAAATTATATATTACATATGAGGACTTTTAAACAATTATATATACAGTTATGCACTACTACATGACAATGTTTCCGTTAGCAACAGGTCATGGATTGTGTAAATAATATTGGTGCTATGAGATTGTATTGCATCTCGACACCCAAAGAAAATGACACAAAATTCCTCTGGTGGCTAATAGTTTACATTAGGGTAGAGGGCTTCTCGTTTTTAGCTTTCAAGGCTATGTGCCTATTCAGTGATACCGGGTGCACTGGAGATGTATCCAACTGTCCCCTGGTTTTGTTTTACATTTATTTCACAATGCAAGAGATGAGGCCAAGGACCCTGTGCATGCAAAGAAGCACTTTAAACACTAGGATTCACCAGAAGCACCGTCAGCCCTTCTTGACTTTTTTTTTTTTTTTTTTTTTTTTAAAGTCAGATTCTCACTATGGATCCCTGGATGGCCTGGAACTTTCTATGGAAACAAATTGACCTGAAACTCACAAAGATCTGCCTGCCTCTGCTTCCCAAGTGCTGGGATTCAAGGTGTGCGCCACCACTCCTGGCTTCCATGACTTGTTGACCTGCTTCTCCTGAGTCCTGGGGAACGTCTGACTTCTCTGAGAAAGTCTGTAGCTTCTCTGAGATTCCTCTTGATGTTTGCAATCCTGTCTCTTTCTCTCCAGTGTCCATGTCCCTTTGTTGGGTCTGTCTCAATTCCCTCCCTGGTTTCTGTAGAACCTCCCTCCATCTGGTCGGTGCTATGGAATGTTCTGTATGTTAAATGTGTTGCTCTGATTGGTTAATAAATAAAACACTGATTGGCCAGTAGCCAGGCAGGAAGTATAGGCGGGACAAGGAGAGAGGAGAATTCTGGGAAGTGGAAAGCTGAGGCAAGGAGACGCTGCCAGCCACCATGAGATGTTAAGATACTGGTAAGCCACGAGCCACATGGCAACTTATAGATTAATAGAAATGGGTTAATTTAAGATATAAGAACAGTTAGCAAGAAGCCTGCCATGGCCATACAGTTTGTAAGCAATATAAGTCTCTGTGTGTTTACTCGGTTGGGTCTGAGTAGCTGCGGGACTGGTGGATGAGAGAGATTTGTCCTGACCGTGGGCCAGGCAGGACCAAGAAAACTCTAGCTACAGGTCTGTGCTTAGGAAAGTGTCTTTCTGAAATTTACATGTTATAAGCTGAAGCTCCTTGACAAGAAAAGCCACACCCATGGTAGGAAACCACAAAACTTACTAAGAGTAGAGCAGCTTGATTGTACAGTTTACCTCAGGCTATCTTTAGTCTGCCCAAAAGCTACTTACTACTCACTTCTGGGATCGACACCACATCCTACGGACTATCGGGCGAAACCTTTGGAAGGCATTCTTAGCAGACCACTAGCTTCTACCAACCCAAAGCTAAGACTGTCTTCAGTTAGCATCTGAAGCTTAGGGCAGAGATGCCCCTACTTGGCAGTAACCTGCCTATTTGATGTTTCCAGTACATTTGGAAAATGCCTTGATTTATAACTGTCTTTCGTTCTTAAACGGCAAAAACTTCACGGAACTGCTTCCACGTTAGAATGTGCTATTCAGGGCGCCTTGGCTCTGTGTCCCCGGCCATGGTCGCTCCTATTTGGCTCAAGAATAAACTTACTCCCTGATAGGTTTTCTGTACTCTGACAATAGGTTTCTCTACCAATGCAGTCAGCCAAATGAAAAAGTGAAAGACCAGGTTTATTTGGACAAAGCCCTCCCAGGCGAGTCCTTCGACCCCCAGAGATCTGGGGGGGGGGGGTAAGAGAAAAAAATCACAAGGCTAGTCTAAAGGAGGGGCTTAAATGCCCTGCAGGCTCAGGGGTGATGATGTGTCTCCACAAGCTGGGATTGTGTCTAAGTATGGTATGCTTATAGGAAGGGTCTTGAGCAGCTAGCAGCTTCGTGGGGGAGGATCTGCCGCCACCGCCACCTTGGAACTGGACTTTTTGGTGGTTTTTCTGAGAGAGAAGGGTTTGGAGAGGGAGGAATGGCCAGATCAAGCAGGGGTGAGCTGGGGTTTCCAGCTGAACCAGGAAGGATGGTCCACAGGAGGCCATAAAATTAGCAGTGACCAAGCCTCAATGCTTACAAAAGAGCCACTGGGTCCCAAAGCCTCGAATTTGGGATCCTGACTTCTGGCTACTTTTTTTTTTTTTTTTTTTTTTTTTTTGCTATTTATGGCTAATTTAAACGATAAATCCCAGAACTTCTCTTGGTTTACAGATGGGGTACAGACTCTGAAGACTTGATTTTCTTCAAAACATTTATATTGGTTCTGTGATGGTATGGAGTCTAATGAGTGATAGGGATGGTATGGGCTTTCACTTGCCCTGCAAATCGGTGACCTCTGGGAGCAAAACTTCGTGCAGCTGATGAGCAGGAGTCCACTGGTAAGGGATGGGGTGGACCTCACTCACATTCCCAAGCAGAGACTGACAATGGTATGTAGCATCCCCTTCCATATTTCATGTCAACTCTTTGGCTTTTCTCTCAGTACTGTGAGAGTCACCCTGAAGACCACGCAAGGCCCCATGGTCAAAATTGCCTGCCACGGAGTACCTGGCCGGGTTGTGACTGGATTTTGCTCTTCTGATCTCAAGAGGGACTCTGAACTGTCAGGTGCTGCTTAATTTAGATCAGTGATTTGTGTTTCTAACAGCAGTGAAAAAGACTTGTAAAGTTCAAACTCATCTAGCAATGGAGTGAGGAGGTGGAAGCTCTGTGATAATTTATTGTAAGTGACTTTTCCATGCCGGCTGCACACAATGATCACTGCTCACGGATGCTCACATAGAGGGCCTGATCTCATTTTATTCTTTAAGTTACATTTATTTATCATTTATTTGGTGTGTGTGTGGGCATACATGTGCAATGGCATCCATACGTGGCTTAGAATCTTGTTCTGGGGACAGAGGATCTCGGTGTCACAGGTCAGTCACAACACACAGCAAGTCTCAGGTAAGGCTGACTGCTAGAGTATTTCTTGTGAGACTCGGCCCTCTCCTTCCCCATGTAGGTTCAGGGATTAAACTCAGTTCATCGGGTTCTGTGGCAAACACCTTTACCTGATGAGTTTTCTCTCTAACTCCTAAACTCCTAATTTCATTTCATTTTATTTCATTTCAATTCATCTATCTATCTATCTATCTATCTATCTATCTATCTATCTATCTATCTATCCATCCATCCATCCATCCATCCATCCATCTATCTATCTATGTATCTATCTATCTATCTATCTATCTATCTATCTATCTATCTATCTGAGACAGGGTCTCTCTGTAGCACTGGCTGTCCTGGAACTTGATATGTAGGCCAGGCTGGTCTTGAATTCATAGAGATCTGCCCACCTCTGCCTCTTGAGTTTCAGGATCAAAGGCACATGCCACCATACCTACAGCTTATCTCCTAATTAAAAACAAAACAAAACTATGATCTGAACCTGAGAAGCCTGCCCGTGTTGCTCACCTAGTGTCATGACCTGGCTTGTCTTTCCAAAGTTCAAATGTTGAAATTTAAACCGACAGGAACTCAGAATTTGACTACATTGGACATGGAGTCATTGGACTTGCACTGGAGCAGAGTGGCTTGATTTCAAAAGGCCTGCATCCTTACAAAAGGGGACACTTGGGTACAGAGACCTATTTGTACACAGGAGGATGCCTGGTGTCTCAGTCACTGTTTTATCACTGTGAAGAGACACCATGACCAAGGCAATGCTTACAAAGAAAGCATGTAATTGGGGGCTCGCTTACTTTTCAGAGGTGAGTCCATGATCATCACGGCAGAGATCTTGGCAGCAGGCAGGCATGGTGCTGGAGAAGTAGCTGAGAGCTATATCCTGATCCACAGGCAGCAGGCAGGAGAAATGCTGGGCCTTGGTTTGAGCTTTTTAAAACCTCGAAGCATACCCCCAGTGACACACTTCCTCCAACAAGGTCACACCTCCTCCAACAAGGTCATATCTCCTAATCCTTCTCAAATAGTGCCACTCTCTGGTGACTAGACACTGAAATATATGAGCCTATGGGAGCCATTCCTATTCAAACCACTACACCTGAGTTGATGAAAGTGGAGACCAATATTAAAAAAAAAGTGTCAGCACCTGGTCAGGAACCAGAGACAGGCCTGGGACCAACTCTCCCCTCAACGCCCAGAAGGAACCAGCCTTGCAGACACCATGATCTCAGGTTTCTAGTCCCCAGAGCTGTAAGCCAATCACATCTGTAATTCAGACCACCCCGTTAGTGGTACTCATGAATGACAAACCTATCAGTTCTGTCTACTTGACCACGAAGCCAGAAAGCAAACTGAGGTGGGGTCCCCATGGCTCTCTTCAGACTGTGAGGTCAAGGTGCAGCTAATGTCTGCTGGTGTCAGAACACCAAACAACACTTTGAAAGGCATCTCTGAGGGATTAGAAGAAAGGCCGAAGGGAGACAGGTCCACTGACCCTGGCGGATTGATTTTTGTACCTTCTGTTCTCCTGGCGCTGGCTGTGAGAAAAGACAGAGAAGATGCATGGTTGCCACCAGGTTTGAAGATAGATGCCAGGCGGTGGGACCAGCATGAGGGTACTGTCTTCTATACAACAACCTCCCTGCCTCCACACACACACAGGCTCCAGGTTTCCAGACAAGCAGGGCATTGTGATCAGAGTCTCCACTGCTCTCTGCCAGCTGGACCTGTTCACTGTTTGCAACAGTTGGTCCCTGTTAACCCGCATGCTTCAATCCAGACACGCTCTCTCTGACTAATAGCCCCTTAACAGGCTTCCTGGAGACAAACGGAGTTAGAATGTTGCTGTTCTACTTGTCAGGTAAATAGTTGAAAGGCTGTAGTGGTCTGGAGGCCTCTAAGGGGCATAAATGATGGACAACATGTCATTTTACAAAATGACAACACGGCTAAGCTGGTCAGAGGAAGAGCCTTTTTGAGGCTGTGTGTGGCTTAGAATCTTGCTCTAGGGACAGATGATCTCTGATTATCCCAAGGAAGGTGTCATATGTCAGTCACAACACACAGCAAGTCTCAGCTAAAGTTGACTGCTAGAATAGAAAAGCATATTTCCTCCTCCCTCCCTCCCCCATCTCTTTTTTCTTTTGAGACAGGGACTCCTTGCTATGGAGACCAGGCTCTCTGGTACTCTGTTGTCCAAGATGACCTTGAATGTAAGATCTCCCCACTACAGCCTTCCAAATACTGGAATCACAGTTGTGTGACACTGAGCCTGGGTTAAGTGTTTTCTAAAGAACCCTACGTCACCCAGCAGAGTTCAGGACAGAGAGCTTAAAATATAGATGGTTGTTTATTTATATGCCGCTCATTCAGTAAAAGCAAATCATTAACAATATCTGCTCACATCGTTCTGGGGAGCAGAATATTTGTCGGAGGTGGGAAGTATAAACAAACAGATGTTCCCATCTCTGAATTTCATTTAACATTGCCCATCTGGGAGAGACTTCTCATTGCATCTAATTTGGAAGTTCTGAATTTGAATATGTGAACACAGACTTACTAAAAAAAAATTAAAAAATGCAATTGAAGTTAATTTTTTAGAAAGATTGCCTGTGTCTTCAAAATGCATCAATTGTTCCCTATCCCAACATTCTCCCTCCAAGCTTCTTTCTCTGTCATTCTCTTCCTTGTCCTTGCCATTCCTGTGCCCAAGGGGCATCCACTTTCTGGGCTGTGCTAAAGGATGCCAGGTTTCAACTCGTCTGGTATCAATTACTTGTTGAACAATTGCTGAAGGCTCGTTCCCACATTGAAGGGTGTGATGAATAGGTGAGATAAGACGACAGCTGTGGCCTGCAGGGTTTATTGAGGCAGCATTTAGACCTAATAACACGAGAATTAATGACTGCAATAAAGAATCAACCTCTCCTGGCAAGAGGACTCCCTTTAGTCACGACTCTCCAGAGGTAAGGTCTAAGCCCTCCCTCACATTGCCACACACAGCAGCAGTGTAGTCCCCAGGCTGTGGTTACACTAGAGTTTAATAATGTGATTCAGTTTGATGCTTTGGGTCACACAGCGTCAACTTAACCTGGGGGTGGGGCTGGGGGAGGCTGGAGCTTGACCTCAGCCACATGGGCAACTGAAAATGCTGTGATGGAATCCCCATAAAAAACTCTGGAGTCCAAGCTTGGCTGAGCTGTCCTGGTTGACAATACTCTGTATCTTGTCCCATAGAGAGCTTAGAAATGTCATCCGAGGTCATTCAGCTAGCAGGGCAAGATCTGGACAGGACATGAGAGGACATTCTGCTTCGTCCTTCTGCCTGAGTGTAGTGTCTCTGGGAAGAGCCTGATCGCTCCCCACAGGGCTCAGCTCAGGGTGTGTGTGGTGGGGCAGGGGGTGGGGTGGGGGGACAATGGGGGTGTTCCCTAGATTTTTTTTTCTTTCTGGAGACAGGGTTTCTCTGTGTAGCTTTGCGCCTTTCCTGGAACCCACTCTGTAGACCAGGCTGGCCTCGAACGAGATCTGCCTGGCTCTGCCTCCTGAGTGCTGGGATTAAAGGCATGCGCCACCACCACCCGGCCTGTTTCCTAGATTTTTGTAGTTGTCAAATTATCTAAAAGAATAACTTCAGGGGACAAGTTATTTATTTTGGCTTATGGTTTCAAAGGTTTCTGGTCATGGTTAGCTGACTCCTTTAGAGAGGCCAGAATTTGTAGAGGTATAAGCTGTCCAGCTGTCATGGGAGGGAGGGAGGCAGAGGTGAGGGAGAGAGAAAGAGAGAGAGAGAGAGAGAGAGAGAGAGAGAGAGAGAGAGAGAGAGAGA
>CABHPP010140254.1:36150-51236 GCA_902168425.1 Peromyscus attwateri
GAGAGAGAGAGAGAGAGAGAGAGAGAGAGAGAGAGAGAGAGAGAGAGGAAAGTTGACTCAGCAGTTAAGAGCACTGACTGTTCTTTCAGAGGACCCAGGTTTGATTCCCAGCACCCACATGGCAGCTCCCAACCATCTGTTACTCCAGTCCCAGGGCATCTGAACCCTCTTCTGGCCATGGGCACCAGGCGTACACACGGAGCACAGACATTTATGCAGTCAATTCACTCATACACATACAATTTAAAAAAATTAAAAAAGAAAAAAAAAACCCATGAGTGTGCATGGTGTGTTCTTTCATGGGCTGGGACAACAGCTTTAGGGGCTGAGCAATGGCTTAGTGGTCACGAGCGTGTGTTGCTCTTGCTAAGGATCAAGTAGATTCCCAGGACCTCCATCGGATGGCTTACAACTCCAGTTCCAGGGACCCCATAACCCTCTTCCAGACTCTATGAGCACCTGCACTCACACTGCACATAGCCCCCTCCCCCAGGTGTGATTAAAACTAAAATAAATCTTAAAAATCACAGATTTACTGAGACATAGTTTATATACCATACAATTCACTCATTTAAGAGTACAATCAGGGGCTGTCAGTGTGCTCAGTGTGTGAAACAACACAATTTTAGAAAAAATTTCATCACCTCTGAAAGAAAGGCCATACCCTTTAGCTGTCCGTGTGTCTCCGTTGTCTGTGTGTCCCCCTCCCCCCACTTTCCACCTATCTCAATCTCGCCTCTGAAGAGATAACAACACTGTTTCTATAGATCCAGCCATCCTATATGCTCCTATAAATGGACTCATACAATACATCCACGACTGGCTTATTTTGCTTAGCGTGATGCTTTCAAGTTTTATCTGTATTTGAGCTTATGCCAATATTGTATTTCTTTTTCATTGTCAAAGACTGTTTCCTTGTGTGGATGGATATACCATAATTCTTTATTCATTGATGGACAGTGAATTTTGGATTATCTCCACTCCTTTTGGTGTTATTGCTTTAACACATAGAGCTTTTTGTTTGGATGTATGTGTTATGGCTTGGATTGGAAATCTCTGAGAGTTCATGTATTGGGAGTTTGGCTGCCAAGTAATGGGCTTTTGAACAAATTGGATCTTGAGGGTTCTAACCTATTTATGGTTTAATCCCTGATGGATTTGCAATATGATGACATTATTTGGAGATGGGACCTAGTTGGAGGCAGCAGTTCATTGGGAGGTGTACCTTTGAAAGTTATCTCTTGTCCCCTGTCCCCTTCATATTTTTTTTTCTGTGTTTCTCAGCTGCCATGATAAAAGCAGCCTTTTGTCATTCCCACATTCCCACACATTCATGCTGTCATGATACTCTGCCTCCATCAAGAAAATACATCAATAGAACCTTCTGACCATGGGCTGACATCTCTGGAACTGTGAAGCAAAATCAATCTTCCTTTCTTAAGCTGTGTTTATGTTAGGCATCTCTTAGGGATTTAGGGATAGAAACAATGAGTTGGCATCTCTGTTTAATCTTTTGAAAAATTGGTAAATTGGTAGACAGTTTCCCAAAATGGCTTCACTGTTTTATATTTCCATGAGCAGTGGGCCGTTTTCCTCACCCAAGGAGGGCCCTCCCATGCCGTTCCTTTCCTTGATTCTCTCTGGTGAACTAGCTAGCTGCTATATTTTGAATATCTGTACCTCCTGAAAATTCCTTTCAAGACTCGGTCCCCAATGCCACAGTGCTGAGTGGAGCCTTTGGAAGTAGGTCACGATGGCTTTGCCCTGACGGATGGGATCAGTGTCCTTATAAAAGAACTGGAAGGAGTCTGCATGCTCTTTTTGTCCTCTCAGCCAATCTGCCCCTCTCACCATGTGGTGGTCTAGGAAGCACAGAGAGCCTGGATCAGACATTCACTCTGCTGGTGTCTTCATTCCAGAATCCTAAACGTCCAGAACTAGCTACAGGTGGTTCCACTTCTTGGCCACGCCCACCTGGAGGGGGTTGCTTTAGTCAAGCTGAACTTGGGCAGGGTGATTTGCTTATGGTCATTTGTCCTGTGCTCTTCGCTTTCTTACGGAGCTTTGGCAGATTTTTCTTGAACAGACCGTTTTTTTCTTCATTTAATGTAGTCCTTGGACACTTTACAGAGACTTTAATCAGTCACTTCAAATAAATCTCATCAGTTTTGTTCTTTTCTCTAGGAACTGGACTACAGACCTCTATATGCTCCCGTCTAGTCATGTAGGCTCTTACCCTCCTGGTAAAGACCACAGCCTCGGAATTTCCGATGACAACAAACACAACCTATGAGACAGCAATGTTTTGCTGTTGTTTGTTTGTTTGTTTGTTTGTTTGTTTTCTCTCCCCAGAAGCTTTGGTTTGAAGCACAAATGTCCATGAATTTTGGCTGCTGGCTCTCCTTTGGTCCGTCTGTGTTTTCGTCTCCTCCAGACCCAATGGAATGCACTAAACACTTATGTGTGTGTGTGTGTGCTCATACATGTGTATTTAAGACATTGCCAGGGTTGGGGATTTAGCTCAGTGGTAGAGCGCTTGCCTAGCAAGCGCAAGGCCCTGGGTTTGATCCTCAGCTCAAAAAAAAAAAAAAAAAAAAAGAAAAGAAAAGAAAGACATTGCACCTTCAATGTAATTTTTTACATGTCTCCATCACTCCTTGATTCTTAAGATTTTCATTCTCAATGCTGGTATTGGAGCCCAGAGTCAAATGTTTTACCATTGGGTTATACCCTAAACCCTGATTCATAGGCTTTTAGAGGACCAGGGCCATGATTTAAAAAAAGAAACTGTAACCTCTAGAGTTTTCCAGAGTGCTTATCCTTTGAATAAATAACTGAATAAATGATGTAAATGACATCTTATTCCTACCTCCCTTCTAGCATATTAATTTTGGAGGATGCAATCTCATTAAAATGCACTGCTCCACCCAAATTCCAATATGAGCAACGTCTTTCTGCTGTCCTGATGATTTACCCATCCTGCATAGATGGGTCCTACACTGAATCTTCATGCTCTAAAGCTCTTTTCCATCTCAGGGCTTTTGTAATTGCTGATCCCATGCCCAGGATGTCCTTCTCTTAGGGAGTAGAATATCCATTTCCTCATCAACTGTAACATTTGAAGTGGTTGAAATCACCTTTATTACTGTATTATTATTTGCTTGCTTACTGTCTTCCTATTAGAATTAAACATCATGAAAGCATGTGAACAGCTGAGTCCTCTGGTTCTAGAACAATGTGAGTAATGAGGACACATAAATACACACTTGTAGCAAAGTGTAATAAATCCTCAATTGCAAACTTAGAATTGCTGTTTGCAGGGTCAGATTTTTCAGTCACTGAATTGTCACATTCCTATATATAGTATTTAGGTGGTGGTTTTGGTCACATCTCTATGTCTTGATCTCTCTCTCTCTCTCTCTCTCTCTCTCTCTCTCTCTCTCTCTTTTTAAAGTTTTCAAGACAGGGTTTATCTGTGTAACAGTCGTAGCTGTAGTCCTGGAACTCGCTTTGTAGACCAGGCTGACCTCGAACTTACAGAGATCCACCTGCCTCTGCCTCCCAAGTGCTGGGATTAAAGGTGTGCACCACCACCACCGCATGGCTGTCTTGATCTCTTAATACTGTCATTTGAACCCCCTAAAATACTGTCAGCTACACAAGAATTAGCCCTCTTACCCACTTTGGGAACAAGGGAGTCTTGCAAAGTCTGAGACTCAGGTGGTGGACTTTTGACTTCTAAGGTCAAAGGTGCCATTCAGATCTAAGATCAAAGGCCCGTGAATGGGGAAACCACCTAGAATCTTCCATTTGTCTTTGAACCTCCTTCAAAGCTTTTGGAGCTAAGGCACGGGGAGGGGGTTTGGAGGGGATAGTGAAGGTTAGAAGGGCTATCCTGGCATTTGCTACCTTCCAGCTGAGTCCCCAAACTGGAACAAGCTGTAAAATACCTGCCCTTTCCCAGACTCACACTGCATGAAAGTGCATCATTTAGACCCGCGGGTGTCCACAGTTCAGCTAGTGCCCCCCAAGCACAACAGTGGAGGGTAATACGATATCGATGGGGTTAGGACATTGTCCAAGAGAGCACACAGAATGGGCCTTCTCAAAGAATACCAGGGTTTCCGGTGAAGTCCCCAATGACGCTGATGGATAGGAAGGCCAGATGCCCCGACAGGACCTCAGGCACTCCAATGAGGCAGCAAGGACATAATCCAGTGACTCACATGAAATAGATGACAGGATGTAATAAAACAGGCTACACTTCAAAGGACAAATGAGCAAGGCTGGTACAAAGAGTTCCTGCCCCAAGTCCATCCCTGAACCTCCCTGCCACCCGGGAGCAAAGGGCAGGGCCCGGAGGGAGTTTCAAAGTCACCTCACTCTAACCCAGCTTTAGAACTGGTAGTTATTGTATCTGATTGTTGCTACCCAGACAGGAGACTTAAGGCTAAGTAACCGGGAGAGAAGTTAACCTCTGCGTCTGTGGGAGGAGGCCGTGGTTGGGAAACTTGCCAGAGTGCATTTGAGACTACAACGTTGTCTCTACAGAAAAAGAAACTGTGGCCTGAGTGGTAAGGTGAGTATCTCAAGGTGACTCCAGTCTGTGTGGACATGGGTCCTGTTCCCTGGGCTGCTGCCTTCTAGTATCAGTCAGATTCATTCAGGAAGTACTGAGAATCAGCAATGTATCAAGTGTAGGAAAATGTCTTCTTGGCTTCTAAACAACAACAACAATAACAATAACAACAACAAAAGTGACAAACTCCATTAATCCTAGCATTCGAGGGGTAGAGGCAGGTGGAGCTCTGTGAGTTTGAGCCAGCCTGCTCTACATCATGAGTTCTAGGACAGCCAGGGGCTACACAGTGAAACACTGTCTTTTTTGTTTGTTTGTTTGTTTTTGTTTTTCAAGAAAGGGTTTCTCTGTGTAGTTTTGGTGCCTGTCCTGGATCTCGATCTGTAGACCAGGCTGGCCTCGAACTCACAGAGATCTGCCTGTCTCTGCCTCCCAAGTGCTGGGATTCAAGGTGTGTGCCACCACTGCCCGGCGTCATTTTTTTTTTAAGGCAATTTAAACTTTGATGCCAAATTGGAAGAGCTCTTAGTTGTTTCATGATAATCAAGTAGCACAGGACATAAAAAGTGTCCTTTGCTCCTTAATGCCATTTTCCATTCCACCCTCACCCCTTGCTTTTTCTAACGTTGTCAGAACGGGAGGTAATCAGAGCAGTTGGCTTGGGTAGACAAGGGTGGTAATTTGAGCAATGGCTTACTTTGACAAGAACACTTAGGTGAGGGAGGGGCTGTGGAGGAGGGAGAGGCAGCCCAAAGCACTCCTCCCCCTTGGTATGACACCCTGGATCTCCGTGTATTTCTTCCAAGACATATCCCTGTAGAGGAAGGAGAAGGTAGAGAATGACTCAGAAGGCTGGCGTCTGGCATCATTAGCCAGGTGCTTCTGACTCAGACCTGAGATGATCAGCCTCCATCCTACCCAATTGGCTCTGGTGCTTCTACTCAGGCTGACTCAAGTCCCAGTCATTCATTAGATGCCATCCTGTTAGTGTTCGATGTAAGAATGAATCTCATCTCTCTGCATTGGGGCTGGCAGAGCAGGACCCACAGTTTCTGTTGGTGCCTGTGACTTTGAGCTGCTTCTGGTTCTACCATCCTCAGTGTGTAGGTACCAGCCTGAACCTGACAACCGGAAGCAGAACTCACCCGAGGCTGGGTCTGCTTATGTGGTCCCTGTGGTCCCAAAGGGAGTAAGAGCTGAGAGGATAGTAGATTAACAGTGAACTTGGGTTTGCTGGACCTGAGTTCAGGTTCTAGCTTGGCTATCTCATAGCCTATCATTTTGGACAAGTTGGTTTGTGAACTCAAAATTATCTCTTATATAAGAAATAGGTATTTTATAAGAATAAAATTGATACAAATAAAAAGATGCACTTGACGGATACAGAATTGCCTGTTTCTGTAATTCATTCTACTAAAAAAAAAAAAAAAAAAAAAAGCTGCAGGGAGTTGCTCCAGGTTTCTAAACTAGAGGATGTACCTTGGTTTCTAAACTAGAGGATGTACCTTGGTTTCTAAACTGGAGGATGTACCTTGATCATGGCCTGTCTAGTTTATCTGCTACTCTATATGGTGATCATGTTGGCACACTACAGATCTGATTGGTTCTAAGGACTGCCATTCATCTTTGAATTCTTAATGAGGGCAGATCATTTAATGCAGTGGTTTGTAACCTTCCTAACGCTATGACCCTTTAATACCGTTCTTCATGTTGTGGTGCCACCCCCCACGCCCCTCCCCGACTATAAAATTATTTTGTTGCTACTTCATAACTGTAATTTTGCTACTGATATGAACTGTAATGAAAATATTTGATATTCAGGATATCTGCTATGGGACCACAAAGGGGTCACGACCCACAGGTTGAGAAAAAGGGATTTGATGCATCAAGGCGAGCTGAACCAGCTTCAAGTGGGGGTTCTTGAAATTTCCCTTCTGATTTTCTCACCCGAGGGGAGTGGGGGAATAATTTAAAAAGGGTATGTGATGTCGGCCTGTGTTTGTGGAGTTTTACAAGGAGAACCCACATGCCTATTTCACCACAGAAAAAGGGGGAATAAAGCAATATTGTGTTTTGATTTAAAACATATTAATGCAAATTCAAAACACAAAACAAACCAAAGAAACTACTTTAACCATGAGGACCTAGATAAATGGAAGGATTTTTGCTTTTTACTCCTTAGCTACACTGGAGGTCCCTAGGTAGTGGCAGCGGAGCTACTAGAATTTCATTTCTGTCCCTGGGTCCCTGCAGGACATGGGCCCACAAGGGTGAACAGCCAGTGTGTGAGCTCACAGTACAATTGGAGATGGGGAAATTAAGTGCTAGGAGGGCAGAGCGGAGCTAGAGAGAGGCTGGGCCCCAGAACACTGGACTGGAGAGTCTTCAGGTGCTTGTCGGTATTCTGAAACCTCATTTGGTGCCAATGGCTTCCTTTATAAGAGCAAATAAACCTGACAAAAGTGCAAGTCCAGTAGCAACACAATTTGCTCAAGACTGAACTCCAGTTTCACGCTTGCTGTAGCTCTGAGAGTGTGCCCTGCCTGCAGATATAGATGGAGGCTGGCGGGATGGGCTTCTTTCTGCTCTTCTAAAGGCAGACTGTCACTTACAACCACACGCAAGCTCAACATGCCAGGACATCCTTTTTAACAGGTGGTTATCCCCTGCTCTCTTTATACCAGTGTATTTGGGAGTGTTCCATCAAATTGCATTAGGGGCCTTCTGACTGCCCAGTTTGCCAGAGGAGCTATTGGTAGAAGCTTGATCCTGATGGATCCAATCTCTAAGACGTATTAGATGTTAGAGTTCTAAATAGGACAGTTGGCCAATTGCTGGGTGGTTCAGGTTGGGAAAGCACCATGGTTCAACATACCTGGATTATTTGGCTTGAAATGTGGGATTTAATAGTGTGACATGAAAAAAATGCTTCAGTTCCAATGGTTATTTTAGGTGTAACTGTTCCAAGCTTAGTCTACCCGGGGTCCTTCCATTCTGGGTTGGGCCAATTGTGTGGCACTGGGAAGTCATTTCTGGGCAGATTTCCTACAGCCTTCCCCACCATCCCATTCCTTTGTCTTAGCTACCAACTCCCTCCGCCATTCCCTGGGAACCTGGCCAGGGAAGGAGATAGGCAATACTCACTGTCCCTCCTCACCTCCAAATCCAATCCCCCAGTCTCTGTAACAGACCACCTGCTGTGACCTCTCCTCCCTCACTGCCCCCATTCCCAGGGGACTAAGCAGATCCTGGTGCACACCCTGCTTTCCTACCTCCTGTGGACTCTCTCAGCCTCCACCTTCTAGCTTATTCCCGTTCTGAAGTATGAGCTCCCAATACTTAGAGACATAGTCTTTCCAGGAACCTCAAGCCAGGATCCCAGAAGCATTCTCTATCAGGCAACACACAGCCACTATACCATCCTAAGAATCAGAGAGGGCAGCAGAGATGAGACCACATATCAGCACCTAGAATCACAATCATCCCAAACCCAGATGCCTAGATGTCAGCATAAAAGTACAATCAACAACAGCCAGGACAGTATGTCTCCACTGGAGCTCAGCAACTCTACTACAGCTGGCCTTGAGAAATGTAACATACCTGAAGCACAAGACAAGAACTTCAAAATAGCCTTAATGACTATATTAGATGTCCTTAGGCTATGAAAAAATCATTAATGAAATGTATGAAAAAAAACCAGTGGAATCAAATGAAGAAAACAATTCAAGACATGAAAGTGGAAACAGAATCAATTAAGAAAATCCAAATTGAGGGAAAACTGGAAATGAAAAGTTTAGGAACTTGAACAAGAACCTTAGAGGCAAGCCGTTACCAACAAAGTCTCAGGCACTGAAGACAAGATAGAAGAAATGGATTCCTCAGTCAAAGGAAATATTAAATCTAAAACAATCCAGGCACAAAATATCCAGGAAATCAGGGACACCATGAAAAGGCCAAATCTATGAATAATAGGAATAGAGGAGGGAAAAGAAACCCAGATCAAAGGCACAGAAATATCTTCAACAAAATCATAGAAGAAAATTTACCTAACCTAGAGGAGATGCTTATAAAGGTACAAGATGCATATAGAACACCAAATAGATTGGAAAAGAAAAGAAAATCTCCTTGGCACATAATAATCGTAACACTAAATACACAGAACAAAGAAAAAATATTAAGCACTGCAAAGGAAAAATACCAATTAATATTTAAATGCAGACATATTAGAATGACACCTGATTTTTTAACAGACTCTAAAAAGCCAGAAGGGCCGGCCTGGATGAATGTTCTACAAACTGTAAGAGACCACAGATACCAGCCCAGGCTACTATATTCGACAAAATGTTCAATCACAATAGATGGAGAAAAGATATTTCATGATAAAACCAAATTTAAGCAGTATCTATCTACAAATCCAGCTCGACAGAAGGCTCTAGAAGGAAAGCTTCATCTTCAAGAGGTTAACCACACCCAAGAAAACACAAGGAATAAATAATATTAGACAAGCAAATCAAAAGAGTGTGTGTGTGGGGGGATCCCACACCATAACAACAAAATAATGGGAATCAACAAACGTTGCTCATTGATAACCCTCAACATCAATGGTCTCAATTCCCCAATAAAAAGACATAGATTAACAGACTGGATGTGAAAAACAGATCCTTCCTTCTGCTGCATCCAAGAAACACACCTTAACATCAAGGATAGCCATCACCTCAGGTTAAAAGGATGGAAAAAGATATTCTAAGCAAATGAACCCAAGAAACAAGATGGTGTAGCATTTTAGTATTTGGCAAACAGATGGCAACCAAAACTAATCAGAAGAGACAGGAAAGGACACTATATTCTCATCAAAGGAAAAATCCACCAAGAGGATACTGCAATTCTAAACATGTATGCACCAAACACAAGGGTACTCAATGTTCATAAAAGACACACTACTACAGCTCAAATCACATATCGATCCTCACACAGTGATAGTGGGAGACTTCAACACCTTACTCACTGAACACAAAGAACTTGAGTTGGTGCGTAATAGGGGATACAGGGTCCTAACTGGACATCTCTTGTCACCAATAAAGCTTCCAGTATGAGGAATGGGTTATATTTAATCAAGTTGTTTCCTGAAGGGGTCTCATGAGAACCTCTAGATAGCCCAGGCTATTGCCAAGGCTATTGTTTGCCCTTTACAAACTGATGGTAAGGCCCTGTTGCTGAAGACAACACCCGTACAACTCATTGAATATGAAGGAGTTGAGCTGGCGCTTCCCTAGAGCCTTCAACCCTGTGGACTAAGTTCATGGTACTGGAAGGTACTTTGCATGCTACCAAAGGATAAACATGAACACCAACCCAGTTACGAACCCTTTGCTCTCCAGTGGGTCTCCTGCCTGTAAGATACACTACTGCAATGGTGGAACAAAGCTTGTGGGAGTAACTAACCAAGATATGATTTGATTTAAAGTCTACTCCATGAGATGGAACCCACGCCCAGCATGGCTTGGGTAGGCAAGAGCCTGAGACTAGATAGTCCACGGGCCTAAGAGAAAACCAAATCCTACACGTTCCTGCTAAAGGAAGGTAGCAATAAAATGACTCCTAACAACATTCTGCTCTACTCCTGATCCATGCCTTGCTCAGCCAGCATCAGAGAAGCTTCCTCCTGCAGCAGATGGGAACACATATAGAGACCCGGAGCCGGATAATATGGAGAGAACACTCGACCGCAATTGGGACGTCTCCATCAAATTCTTCCCCTTAGGGCTCAGGGAACTCTGTGGAAGAGGAGGTAAAAAGAGCTTAAGAGCCACAGGGAATTGAGTACACCAAGGAGACAAGACCTTCTAAACACAACAGAACCGGGGATGCAAGTATGAACTCACAGAGCCCGAGGCAGCAGGCCCTGTGCCTGCACCAGATGGGGTCCAAGAACTGAGAGAAGTGGACCCGGCCCCATCCCTAACCCAGAAGCTAGCTCCAACTGATAACCACTTATGAATGAAAAATTAGTTTTCTCCTAGGGAGTCTCACTGGGGAAACAATCCACTCTTAAGGGTAGACCCCATTCCCAGAAGTAGAAGACCAACAGAAGACAAACCCAACGGCACATCTTTGGAGGTTATTTGTCTCTTAATGCTGTATAGGGTATTTAAAAAAAAAATCTTACAGGTCCTTTACATATACATACGGCTTCCAATTTTGTGTTCTATGGGATTCCTGAGTGTGCAAATGTGTGTGTCTTTGCGTCTCTGTGTGTTTCTTGTGTTTTTTTCTTTGGCTCCTTTTCTTCTGTTTGTTTTGTCTTATTCCAATTTGTTTTTGTTTTATTTTATTTTGTTTCGTTATTATTCCTTAGATTCCTGTTTGTTTTCTAATGTGAGACAGAAAGGGTGTGGATCTGGGTTGGAGGTAATGTAGGGAGGAACTAGAAGGATTTGGGGGAGTGGAAACCATAATCAGAATACAATGCATAAAAAAATCTCTTTTCACTTAAAGAAAAAAAATAACAGTCAACTTTCTATGGACCTTTAGTTCGGCATCTATCAAAGTTTTAACTATGTGGCATTTATAGTTCCTTCTGACTTTGACATCTCATGAAGTCAACTCTGCATTGTATGGTATTAGAAATTAGTTCAGTCTTTCCGAAGGGAGATCTGGATTTTTAAATGCCTGTATTATTTGGCTAGCTAATTCAATCGGTAGGAATTTTATCTTACAGATCCACTACCTAAACACACATACTACCACCACCACCACCACCACCAGAAGCCAAAACTGGAAATAAATTAATTAATCAGAGGGGAGAGGCCAGGGCTAAATGGACACACACCAAGCTCCCAACACCGGACCTGCCCCCGGAGAGAGTAGGCTGAAAGGTCATTTATATATAATTTGGGTCTTCAGTGGGATTTTGCATGTGTCACTCACATGACTAAATACACAAGAGCAGCAGATCGACCTTGCTGAGCCTGACTCTTTCTGGCTGTTGCAGTTGCTTCTGGACTTCTCAGGGATGTCAGTCAGGTTCTAGTAAAGACACAGATCACCACAATACCTTCAAAGAAGTTATTTTAAGTAAAACTAGTAATGGATTACTATCAAGGGGTAAAAAGAGAAGTTTGCAGGAATAGTAGACCAAGTGGCCATCACTACTGATGCCGAGGCAGGACACCAAGAACAAACCTGGGACAGGCTTGTCTCCAGGAGGTGAGAGGGCGTGTTGTGCCTGCTGCATGGCAGAGAACTTCTCAGAGGTGTGGCAAGCTGGGATGGACCTCTAGTTTCCTTTCTGCTGCTGTGATGGAACATTCATCTGTTCAAGAGCAATTGGGCGGAGGGAAAGGATTTCTTCTTTGGCTTGTTTTTTAGGTCACAAGCCATCACTAAGGGAGTTACAACAGGATCTCAGGCAGGAACTGGAAGCAGAAATCATGAGGGAATTCTGCTTGCCTACTTCCTCACAGGCCCATGCTTAGCTAGCTTTCACATACAGCCCACGACCACCTGCCCAGAAATGGTGTCATCCACAGTAGGCTGGGCCCTCTTGCATCAATTAACAATTAAGACAGTCCCTCAGAGACACACCAAGAAGTCAACCTGATTATCTTAAAATTTTGTTTTGAGATTTTATTTTATGTGTATAAATGTGTGCATATATGTCTATACACCAGTGTGTGCCTGATGCCCATGGAGGCCAGAACTGGAGTCCTCCTCCTCCTCCTCCTCCTCCTCCTCTCTCCCTCCCTTCCTTCTTCTCCTCCTTCTTCATCTTTCTTAGATGGTTGTTAACTACCATGTGGGTACTGGGAGCTGAACCCAGGTCCTCTGTGAAAGCAGTCAGTGCTTTTAACCGCTGAGACATCTTTCCAGGCTCATAAACCTGATTATCTGTAATCACTTAACTGAAACTTTTCAGGTGATTCTAGGCTGCCTTGGGTTGAGGTTTTCAAACAGGACAGGTGTTGCCCATTGGAGTGCCAGTTGAGGCACTGATAAAACTCAGTGAGAGGCAGTCTGTGGAACAGACAGGCCATTACAACTTTCTGGAGGTCGAGCGGCACATGAACTTCTGCCTGCCATTGGCTCTACACCACAGGAACAAAAACTAAACAACAGCTCATAAAGGGAAGAAAATCTCTACCTTATCCTTCTGCTGGTGAATTGTAGCTGGAGAGTTTCTTTCTGGATCCTGCCAAGCCCCCATAGTCCCGCAGCCCACTTATAAAATAATCACTCAGAAGCTTATATTACTTATAAACTGTATGGCCATGGCAGGCTTCTTGCTATCTAGTTCTTATATCTTAAATTAACCCATTTCTATCAATCTATAAGTTGCCACATGACTTGTGGCTTACTGGTATCTTAACATCTGCTTCTCATGGCGGCGGCTGACAGAGTCTCCTCACTCAGCCTTCCTGTTCCCAGAATTCTCCTCTCTCTTTGTCCCACCTATACTTCCTGCCTGGCTACTGGCCAATCAGCACTTTATTTATTAACCAATCAGAGCAACACATTCAGAGCATACAGAACATCCCACAGCAGTGAATCATTGCACCAACTGGCACAGGAGAAATGTTTTCAGGGCTCAGTTCTTTATTATACAGCAGGGCAACTAAGGGTAGATTTGGAAAGATGACATGGACTGATAACAGGCACAAGCCCCTGGGTCACTGCACACACTTGAACTTCTAGACAACAATGAAACAACTCTGTGTTTCTAACTAAGAAGACACAACTAGCCTTTGTACATGGGGTGTTCCTACTTTCTCCCAAATGAGGACACATACAGTGTGTATAGGTGCATGTACATGTTTGTAGGTGTGGGTTGTGGTAAGCATTTACTGAAAACAGCCAACAGAGTGAAAGCAACCATAAACAACAAATGTCCCATATATGGTGGAAGCAACATGTGGACACAGGTTGATAACATCTGTATGTGGTTCTGAGTGCTATTCTGGGTCAGTTGATGGTCAATAAAGTAGCTTCTTCCTTTGTAAATCACTGCTAAAGATTTTTGTAAAAAGGAAAAAAGTGTCTCTCATGCCTTTCCCATATCATATTTTCTGTGCTGCTCAATAAATATAGAGCAAGTTTCCCTTTCAGGGACGGTCAGACACCAAGCACACACAAAGACTAACAACAGACAGGCCACAAACTCCAGACTATGGAAGACACAGGGAAAGAAGTGGAGAATTCAAATCTGGGCTCATTCTTGGTGCAAACCGCTCTAAGAGGAAGTCTCCTTTTTCATTCCTTAGTGTGACATCGACACACTGTAATTTTCACTTAACCCTTTCTTTTGATCACAGAAGAATTAAAAGGCATCCCAGATGGCTTCATACATAGTGACCCTTAGTCTTACTGTGCAGCAGCAATCCAGGTTTTCTCTGGGTAATGAGGGCCAATTATTGCAGCCAGTTTAATGCTTTCTAGTTTGGTGGTGGAAGGAAGCACAAGGAAGGGACTTGAAGGCCACTTCATCGACCGTGTCCCCTCTGGAAGCATTCCTCTTGAAGGATGAGATCTCGAAAACAAGTGGAGCTTAATCTGTCCAAGTGAGAAGCAAACTATTGAGAGGGGGTCATTGGGTGTAAGAGTGAAAGGGAGTACTACTCATCTTAATTTCTGGCTGTAGAGACAGCATCACACAGAGGTCATCAATGCAAACATTCTGTACTCTGTAGAATCTTGCAAGAAGTTTTTGAGCCATGGTCTTGCTATGTACATAGGTGTTCCTACTTGCTATGTAGCTCAGAGTAGCATTGAACTCAATCCTTCTGCCTCAGCCTCTGGAACGTGTCGTGATTATAGGTGTGTGCCACCACACCCCACCTTCCATCCTACTTCATGTTCAGTCCAGTTGCTCAGGAATGGTGGAGTATGTAGTAAAAAGCAGCTTTTTTGCACAGGCACGAGCTGATGTTCTTTGATATCTGATCCATTCCTTGCTCAGAAGCAATCGTGATGTGGTATGGAGTGCCACCTCGGCAAGGCACATCGTGAGCCAACAGGTAGTGGTGCCGGCAGCAGCATCAGAGCCAGGAAGGCAAATCCATAAGCAGGTCATGTGACTATATCAGGGAGCACAAATCCCCGCTCTGTCCATGATAGGATATCCAGTGTAGTCAGTCTAGGGGTAGGTGGTTGGCTAGTCCAACCAAGGACCTACCAGATTGGGGCTCACTGTTGGCCTCTATCGGTTTCAGAATAGGCAATGTGCAGTAGCATTGTTAAGGTCAGTCTTAGGGAAGGGGAGCCCCATGTTGCTAGCTAATGTATAACCTCTGTCTTGCCACTCTGTCCACTTAAGTTATGGGAATTCTGAGCAAGTACTGGAACGAGGGGAGAAATGGATGATATTCACAGATAATTTAGTTTTGTTCACCTAGTTATGTTTCTGGTGTGAGACAGATGTAGGCAGGCATTCACTTGGGGTAGGGATGTTTTTGTGATTTTTGCCCATTTTGAGAGGTCGTTCCACATGTCTTTTCAAAGTGTCCTGGTCATC
>CABHPP010140255.1:8262-34055 GCA_902168425.1 Peromyscus attwateri
CTCTCTCTCTCTCTCTCTCTCTCTCTCTCTCTCTCTCTCTCTCTCTCGCACAGGTTCGAGCTATTTGCCTTCTCTACTACGCATCCAGTTTGAGAGCACAGGGAGGGAAACGTAGAAGAGCTGGTGGCCAGTTTCTCAGGTGAGGATCCTACTTGTTAGTGACATTAACCAAGACTTCCAGCAGCTGCAGTGTGAGTTTCTCTCATTTTTCTAGTGAACAGCTTCCTGACAGAAACCTCCATCAGGCCACAGCTTTGCCCCTGGAGATACACCCTGCTAAACTAACAGGCTGGCTGGCCATTAGGAGGTCCTGACCCCGGCTCTTCCCTAATGTTAAGTTCAAAGCTGATGCCACCTTGCAGTGTAGACTTTCTTCCAGATTCAAGGGCTGTGCTGCTCGGTGGGAAGGAAGCTGGAAGACAGGACCCACCTGCTCTGGGTCTGTGTCGTCGCTTGGAAGCATGCTCTGCCCATGTTGGCAGAGTGTTTCTTTTCAGATCTGGGATCTAAATCTCTAAATGGAGCCAGAGGGGCTGCTACCTGCCTGCCTCCCCACACAGTATTTTACTTCTTGGCTGTTTCCTCTCAGATGTGCTGGTTCTGTCTTGTCTTTTGGTTTTTAAAACTTTGTGTGGACTTAGCAATTGAACCTAATGCCTTGTGCCTGATTAGGCAAGTGTCCTGCCCATGAGCTCCATTCTCCTCCTGAGTTCTACCTTTTGTTTTGAGACAGGGTTTTACTAAGTCTCAAGATTGGTCTTGAGCTCACTCTGTAGCCCAGAGTTGAAGTTGGGAACCCCTTTCCTCACTTTCCCAAGTATCTGGGATTATGGCCCTGGTTGGCTTATCCTTTCCATTTTAAGCAAGATATTCGTTCAAAAGAATTGTAAGATATTTCTGAAATTGATCATGTGCTTGGAAAGCTGAGACAGGTAGTAAAAAGCACTTCAAAGAAATCGAGGCTAAAGTTCAGGGTATAACCTAGAAATGCAGTAAGAATTAAAAATAGGGCCTAGGAGTATGGATCAATGGTGCAGAGCTTGCCTTACATATATAAGACCTGTTTAAGACCCTGGGTTTGAGGTCCAGCACCACAAATGAATGAATGAATGAATGAATGATACAAACAAGCCTGTAATGCCATCACTGCAGAGGTAAGGCAGGAGGATCAGGAGTTGGATGACTATCTTTGGCTAAATAGAGAGCTCAAGACTAGTGTGGGCTATGTGAGACTCTGTTTGAAAAAAACAAAGTCAATTTCTTGAAAATCAGCTGGCCAGAGTAGATGGAGGGGTGGCAGGGTGGGGCATCTGTTGGCCCTGGAAAATGTGGGTAGGATGCATGGGCAGAAGGAGTCCCAGGGAGGTTGCCTATTTCAATCACATACCCCAATAAACAAAAATGGCTTCGGGTACACCTTAAGTGTGCGTCTAAGTTATAAAGAAGCACATTCCACCGCATCAATATATTCTCAATGCTTTAAAATACAGAGCAGAACAGGACAACTGTAAACACTGAGATTAAAAAATAAAAGTAGCAACATCATCCTCTGCATCCCAGATGACCACATCATCTGGGTGAGTCCTGGGTAGACACCCCGGCCTCAACGTGGAGTGAGAAGGAAAAAGATGCCCAAGAAATGTAGGTAGGAGTCATCTAGGAATGTGGAGATGCTGGGGTGCACGTGGAAGGGGAGAGGTGCCCCTCCTGATGGAGGGAAGGCCGGGGTGCTGAGGCTGAAGGACACTGGGAGGGATGTGGCAAAGCTAGAGCAGACGCTACAAGTAAGGGCAGAGGTAACGGGGTGGTGTGGGCTTGCCCAGCAAACGGGCCCAGGACCGTTGTCTTAGCCAGGGTTTCTACGGCTGCAATGAAACCCCACGGCTAAAGCAACTTGGAGAGGAAAGGGTTTACTCGGCTTATGCTTCCACATCATCAAAGGAAGTCAGGACAGGACCTCAAACAGGGCAGGAACCTGATGCAGAGGCCGCAGAGAATTCTGCTTCCTGGCTTGCTCCTCCTGGCTTGCTCAGCCTGCTTTCCTATAGAACCCAGGACCTCTAGCCCAAGGATGGTACCACCCACCATGGGCTGGGCCCTCCCCCATCAATCACTAATTCAGAAAATGCCTTACAGCCTGATCCTCTGTAGGCATTTTCTCAACTGAGGCTCCCTCTTTTCAGATGACTCTGGCTTGTGTCAAGGTGACATAGACCAGCCATCACAACCATCTTATCTGGTGGGAGAACATTCAGTCTTTGAGAAGATGTTTGCTGAAGTTCTCTTTTTGCTCCAGAAACTGTGGGAAACACAAAATGAAAACGTTTTATCATTGCTTCACAAAGCATACAATGGAGTCATCCATTCATATTTATTCAAGGGTGGTCTAGATGTCATCCTAGGTGCTAAGAACCATGACAGATGACATGTGCTTGGTCCCAGCCCTCATGGTCATGAAAGTATCCCTAGGCTGAATATTGAGATGGTTTTGTTATTTGCCTAATCTTTCCAAGAATAATGATCATAAGGACCAGAGCCTCCACATAGGAGTCTTCACTGAAGCTTTTCCAGTGATGTGGCTGTAGAGACCCATAGACACTGACCACTCAGGGTTCCCCCAAGGACATGAGCACCATTGTACCTAAGTCTAGAGTTGCAGAGCCCCATGAGAGTGCACAGAGCTTGCCACCAGCTGTTAATGTCCTGTTCTTCAGTAGGAAGGGACTGTTACAGATCACTTGGTATTTGAGAACAGTCTCTACCAGAAAAGACAGAACCAGAGAAAGATTTACAAAGTATAAAGTTGTAAAGGGAGAAGAAAATGTTTTTCTATCAGTTCAGATCCTTAATCATTTGTTAGTGATTACACTAGTTAAAATCACCCCATTTTGCTATTTTAAAGTTTGCAATGCATTATTCCCTGCAGTCACCATGCAGTGCAATTGATCAGCAGGACCTATGCCTCCTGTCTGACTGATTCTCGAGCCCTTTGACCACTGTCTCCCTGTTCTCCATTCTCTCTGATCCTTCCACCTGTCAGCCCCTGAGGACTACGATTCTTCTCCCCGCTCCTTCCAATTCACTCACTACATCCGTAAGTATGGTCCTGGGCTATCAGTGTTTCTGCATCTGGCTTCCTTTAGTCTGTACAATGTCTTCTGGGCTTATATGCATTCTAAATGAAAGAAGTTCCTGTTTGTCAAGGCTAAATACTATGCCATCATGTCTCTCTATGTGTATATAGATATAACCATACACACATACGTATATGCACACAGTGCATGCATCTATATATATATATATATTCATATACATACATGTATTCTCTTTATCCCCTGTCAGTTGACAGATGGCTTCCACATCTTAGCTATTATATAACTTTACAGTGAACGTAGGGATGAATACCTTTCTTTTTGACATGCTGATTTCAATTCCTTTGGATGTATACCGAGAAAAGGGACTGCTGCATCACATGATAACTCTGTTTCTGTATTTGTAGGTTTTGAAGAAGCTTCCAATTCTTTTTCAGAAGTGGATATCTACCCACAAACATCATACAGTGGTTTCTTTTCTGTGCATTGTCACCAACACATTAGCTTTCATATTTTTTCAAAAAAAATATTGATTTCATTATGTGTGTGTCTATATGTATGTGTCTATGTGTGTGTGTCTATGTGAGCATATGTGCACATGTGTTACAGGTGCCCAAGGAGTCCAGGAGAGGGTGTCAGATCCCTTGGAGATGGACTTATAGGCAGTTGTGAGCCACCTGATGTGGTTCGAGAATCCAAACTATGGTCCTCATGATTGAGTAGCGGGTACTCTAGACTGCTGGTCGATCTCTTTGACCCCTTTTACATTTCTTGATAATAGCCAGTCTAGTAGATATGAACTAATAAGTCATTGAGATTGTAATTTTCCTGATAGTTTGAAATGTCGAACATTTTCCACATATCTTTTGGCCATGTGTCTGTCCTTGAGAAATGTCTACTTGAGACTCTATCCATTTTTAATAAGGTGGTTTGTTTTCTTGATACTGAATAGTTTGCATTCTTTAATCTTTTACACTTTTTTTTTTTTTTTTTACTTATTTGGTGTGTGTGCAGGCTTGCACATGCATGGTACACATCTGGAGGTCAAAGGGCAACTTGAAAGAGTTAGTATTTCTCCTCTACCATTTGGATCTCAGGTGTTGAAAACTCAGGTTGACAGGCTGGTGGCAAATACTGTTACCCACTGAACCTTTTAACCAGCCCTAGCTTGAGTTCTTTATGTATTTTGGCGATTATCCTTGGCTCTTTATTCCATATAGGATTTGTGGGTGTTTTCTTCCAAATCCATGGCCTGTGTTTTAGTTATGGTGTTTCTTTTGCTATTTAGTTTTTTGTTTTGTTTTGTTTTGTTTTAATTTGGTGTAAACCCATTTGTTTATTTTTGATCTCATTTCTTAGATGAGGTCAGTTTGAAAGAACAAATTTCAGAATGCTGTCAGGCATGGTGGTGCACACCTTTAATTGCAGCACTTGAATGGCAGAGGCAGGGGGATCTGTGCGAGTGCAAGGCCAGCCTGGTCTACATAGCAAGTTCCAAGCCAGCTAGGACCTGTCTCAAATAAATAATAAATCAATTCAGAGAATAAACAAAAATCCCTTAAACAAGTGAAATGAAAACCTCAGGTAAATGTTTCGGCCTGTTCAGGAAACCACTAAGAGAAAAAGTGATGTCATGAACTTACAGGGCCCCACCACATCACAATGTCCAATGTCCAGATTCGGAAGGTCTACAGACAATGACAGACAGTCCCCCAGAGAGGTACTCTGTGGACTTCCCTATGTATCCAGTCCCCAACTTTCCCAGTTGTTCCCAGTATTGCAAACTCAAATTGATTTACTAACTCACTGTCCAAACAAAATCCTAAATACTTCCAGAGAGGATAAACAAAATACACCTTCTATAAAGAACCATGGATGACAGGGCCAGGAACGTGCTCTGGTAACTCCGGGGTTTGTAGCCTTGATCAAGATGTTTCAAGGAAAAGGGATAAATAAATTGCCAAACATTACTAAGTGACACAGGGGAGTGAGAATCCATTGAAAACTCCCTCAGGGGTCAGCCCACCACTGCTTTGCAAAGGCCAGTTCCAAGGGTAGGCCCTGAGTGCTACGAATATCTGGCTCCTTGCCATCCCCTCAACACAGGTCAACATGATTCATAAAACCGTAAGTTGCTTCAGTGGGCACATGAAGATTATTCAGATTTATCAAACACAGGGATAGTTTCATACCAGTCCTTCTTACTAGTATTCAGCAAATGAAACCCAAGTGCTCACTTCCCAACTTTGCATCTCTGTCTCATGGAGCATCCACTACCACATCCGGCCACACATCAAGTCTAAATCAGGGCATCCTGTAGACGTCAGTACAGGTTTGAGAAGTGGATGGATGAGAGAGGAGCAGTTTCACAGGGATCTGAGTCTCCTCCGTGGGACAAGGACCAGCTTCTGAAAGACAGTCTTCGTTGTTCTCACGGTAGGACACCTAGAGCCCTTCCGAGTGGTGCACTGAGCACCTGCTGCTGGTGGTGGTGGGGAAGGTATTCATTTTATTGTTTCAGGCTCTGACTGTGGGCCAAAATATCTCCAGGTACTCTGTATCAGCAGCTGGGAACACAGGAAAACGTCACTGGGAAATACGAAGCAACAATAACTTGAACATGCCAATAGAACAGCGGTTCTCAATCCATGGGTCGCGACCTCCTTGACACGGGTTGCCTAAGTTCATCAGAAAACAGATCTTTACATCACAATTCATAACAGTAGCGAAACTGCAGTTAGGAAGTAGTGACAAAAACAGTTTCATGGGCAGGTGTCACCACAACGTGAGGAGCTGTAGCAAAGGGTCTCAGCCTTAGGAAGGTTGGGAACCACTGCTCCACAGAAACAAGCATAGTCAGTCCCACTGGTCATTTGATAAAATAGAAATTGTTTTCCATCTGTTTTAAAGCATGACAATTAACTTGTTCAAATAAAGAATCCTTAGGTTTTAGGGTTACATCCTACTTAGTCACATATGACATTGTACTGTATAATAGTTGGGATTTGGTTCAAAACAGTCTGTTACTTGGAGATAAAGCTGTGACAGGATATGTTGAGGCTTTCAACACCCAAATATGGAAACAACTTCCTCTACTTTCAGTTTAATTTTTCTAATAGAATGTAGCCAGTGATATGTATATATATATGTGTGCATGAATGTGGGAGGAGAGGTGCGTTTGACATGCGTGACTTATTATTTTCTAGCTCAACCTCCTTTAGAGAGAAGACATAGGGGTACTAAATGACCTGCCCAAGCTTTTGACATGCTCATTAAGTGGCAATGCTGGGCTTCGACCTCGGGTCTAAAGGTTCCAAGTGCAATGGCCTCTGAGACACCTGAGGGAAAGAGAAGCAGCTTTGGCAGAAAGCATCGTTTCCCAACCACGGCATTAAGTGGTAGAGCAACAATTCCACCACCACACTTCAGTGTGGACAAGTGTGACATCCCCTTCTGAGATAGAACCTACGGAAAACTCCAGGGCTGAGAGGGGCAAGGCTAAGGAGAAGTGCAAGACTTGAATAGCAAGGGCTCTGGCCATCAGTTTCATCCATTCAAAATATCTGAGGTCAGAAAATGTTTATAGTGGTTATTTTTAAGTGATGGGATAAAGAGTGTGGGAGTTTTTGTTTGTTTGTTTTTGTTTTTTAATACTTTCCCCCCTTGTTTTCCAAGTTTCCTACACAGTTCACAAGATCACATACTGTGTGTATTAGTTACTTTTGTGTTGCTGTGATAAAGAAAACTTAGAGAAGGAAGAGTGTTTTGGTGGATGGTTCCAGGTCAGAGTCCAGGATGGTGGTAACGGGACCATAGCAGGCTGCAGGCATGGGAGCAGAAGCAGGAAGAGGGAATACAAACTGCTAGATGGTGAGGCCTTGAACCCTCAGAGCCCAGCCCAAAGCAGAATACTTTTTCCAGCAAGGGTGCACCCCTTAACCCTCCCCGAGCATCACCACCAACTGGGGACCAAGTGTTCAAATGCCCACGATTATGGGGACATTTCTCATCAAAGCACCATACTGTCTTTATCATTCATTCAATTATTAAACACACGTTTACTAAGTGTCCTCTCTGAGCCAGACCCCACCTTGGGGCTGGGATATAATGAACTAACAAGAACATAATTCACCTTTTCCCACAGTCAGAGGCAGAAGTGGCCTAGAGGATGCAGAGGTCTGTCTGGACCAGCACATTGTTGCTGGCTTGAGATGCCACCCACCTCTGCTGTGGGATGTTCTGTATGTCAAATCTGTTGCTCTGATTGGTTAGTAAATAAAACACTGATTGGCCAGTGGCCAGGCAGGAAATAGGCAGGACAAGGAGAGGAGAATTCTGGGAAGTGGAAGGCTGAGAGAGGGAGACACTGCCAGCCGCCGCCATGACAAGCAGCATGTGAAGATGCCAGTAAGCCCCGAGCCACATGGCAAGGTATAGATTTATAGAAATGGATTAATTTAAGATATAAGAACAGTTAGCAAGAAGCCTGCCACGGCCATACAGTTTGTAAATAATTTAAGCGTCTGTGTGTTTATTTTATAAGTGGGCTGTCGGACTGCCGGGACTTGGTGGGAGCTGGAGAGAAATTCTCCAGCTACACACCTCTTCACTCCAAACATTGCTGATGAGCCAAGCAAAGGGACAACTCTGGCACTGTGATGCCCAGGTTTAAATCCCACCTCTGTAACTTCCTGTTTGATTGACTTTAAATGACATAACTTCTCTGTGCCTTGACTTCCCACTCAGAAAATAGGAATAATGGCAGTAGACGCTCGTTTCTCAGAGCAATGTTTATGGGCAAATAAGTTTTAAAATAGTTTATTATCTAAAACTTCAAATTTAACTAGCACTCTCCTTTCAACATGAATGCCACCTTTTGGAACCAGTACTGGATGGCTGGGTGGGCTGAACCAGGGGGCCAAGGCTTGTCAGTCCAGGTGCTGATGGAATTATGTAAGCATCAAGTATGAGCGCTGGAAGGAAAAGCAGAGGTCACGGACCCAAGTGCACAAACAAGGAGAGGTCCAGACAGGGAGAGTTCCTGGGCCAGATTCAGCTCACGTCCCCAGTTCCACCTTGCCTGCCTTCATTTCCTGGAAGCCCCATCCTATTGAAGGGGACTATGGTCCTTGAGTGTGGTCAGAGACAAGGGACATGGTGCCATCATCCAAAGATCAGAGTCATCTCAGAGTTAGTCAGTCTTTGTGGTTATAGGATTTTCTGTTTGTTGTCTTTAGGGACTCCAAACCCCCCACTTCCTTTCCGCTTCGCAGTCTAATGAGTAACAGGCATGTACAGATTCACCTTTGCTCCAGCTTGTACAGCCATGCATATTGAGGAGTGTGAGGCTCTCTTGTGACTCACGATGGAGGTGGCGACAGGACTGGGCATAGCCAACTTCGCCCGAGGAGAGGAATCCAACCCACATGGGACACTCCTGAAAGGTGGGAAGGGCCTCGGGTTCCCTGATCGCTGCAGTCCTTGTGTGGGTTTGCTGGCTTCATTTCTGGTACCCAGGCCTTCCAGGGAGTGTGAAAATCCACCAGAGTCCTTTGTAAACCCAAGTGAGGATTTTGAGGCTGCATTAAAATGCCTTCCCCCTTCTTCTGAAAAAGGATTAGGTCCAACGAAGTGCTTGAGCCTTCAGCTCCTTTGAAAAGAAACCCAGTCTTAAGTGCTAAAGCTCAGATTCCGCGAGGTCGGGCAAAGGGCTCCTCAGGAAAGCAGCCTGGCTGTCACAGCTGCTAAGACCCAGCGCCACCTTTTCATGGCGGCTCCATTTGCGCCGGCTGGGGGTGGGGGCAGACCAGATGTTTTAAGGGGATTATCGCTGAAACAAAAGCCACTTTTCCTGTGTGCCACCCACTTCTTAAAGGCAATTTTTCCACACAATGCCACCAGAATTGGTGGGAATGGAAATCCGAATTTCCACCTTCTGATGGCCTGAAGCACCCTAGGCTCGGGCCCTCGCTGTCCTCACAGCAACACATTGCCTCGTCAAGACCTCAGTGTCCCTTACGCCTTCAGAATGCAACCATATTTAAAGAAATCATTAAGATACAATGGGGTCACACAGGAAGCTCCAAATCAGCACTATCTTTGTAAGAGAGGGAGGGGGCTTAGGTCACAGTCATTTTGGGAAGGCACAGGGATAAGATGCCACCTACAGGTCAAGGACAGAGGTCTCTGGAGGCATCAACCAGGTGGGAAGGTCAATCTCAGCCTTCTTGCCTCTGGAATTATAAGAAAAGAAAGTCCTGTTGCTTACACCACCAGGGCTATGGTACTTTGTTATAGCAACCCTAGCTAACTAATACAGCCCTTATTTTAACAATGAGCAAAGCAAGGTTTAGCCAGGTTAGGTAACTGACCATAGCATACATCTAGGGAGCTGTTCATCTTGGGCTGGAGTCTAATTTGCCTGTTTCCAAGGCCCGGTGTTTAACCCTCCCATTAAGTCCTGAGACTAGAGCCCGGAGGGGCTCCCGACCGTCTGGATTCACTATTTCTCTGTCGGTGTGAACAGCACCTGACAAGAAGCAACTTCGGGAAAGAAGGGCTTATTTAGATACAGTTTGAGGAAACTGCCTGTCATGGCAGGGGGTCGTGGTGGCAGAGAACAAGGCAGCCGGTCACATGGCATCCACAGTCAGGAAGCAGAGAAAGACGCAGGCTGATGCTCAGCTCAGCCTCTCCTTTTTTATCCATGCCGCTCACAGTCAGGTTGGGTCTTCCCTCCCTCACTTAAACCTGGAAACACCTCACAGACACACCCAGAGGTGTATCTCCATTGTGATTCCAAGTCCCATCAAGTTGACAGCCAAAATTAATCATCACACATTCTTTTGTCAAGTGTTGACACCCAGGCTTTATGACGCCTTCAGAGACGGGCCAAGAATTAGACGGATGCCAGACCACAGCACCCAACCAGCCCCCTGCAATGACTAACGACCAAGGCTGGAGGCTTCCATAGCATGAGACCTGACTGGGGGCTCACTCTAGTTTCATTCTGTTACCGTGATAAAACACTCTGATCAAAGCAATTTAGGAGAGGAAATAGTTATTTGGCGTATACACAACCCATCACTGAGGAAAGTAAAGGCAGAAATTTGAAGAAAAAAACATGGAGGGATGCTGTTTGTTGGCTCTGCCTCTGGCTTGCTGAGGTTCGAGTTCGGTCAGGTTCTTTATACAACCCAGGACCACCTGCCCAGAGAATAGTACCGCCCACAGTGGACTGGGCCCTCCTACATCAATTAACCATCAAGACAACCCCTTACAGACATGTCCACAGGCCAGTCAAGGAAAACAATTTCTCAACTGAGGCTTTTCTCTCAGATTATTCTAGACTGACACTTAATGCTTACTAGGACAGGTGTCAACATGGGCTTGTCAATCAGACTGACAATGAAGTGCTTTTCAAACCCATTTGCAAATTTAAGTTGTGAGAGCTTTGTCTTTCTAGGACTAGCTAAGAGCTACTTGGGGGTGGGCTTCTGAAATCTTCGTTTTTCAGTAGATTCTCATAGTGGTAACAATGCATAATCAAATTATTTCTTCTGAATTCAAACATTCCCTCCTAGAAGTAGGAAGGAGGCTTTTGAGAGTCAGGAAGCACAGGAAACTTGCAAGGCTGAGGAAGCTCCTGCAACTTACAAGATTCACAAAGGTTCCTCCCTAGGGGTATAAAACAATGGCCATAAACAGAAGGCTCTCCACACACCCTCTCCCTGACCCAGCTGCCTACAAGCTGTGCAGGGAACTCCAGGGATCCATTTCTGTCACCCATGCTGGTGCAGCCTTTTCAACAATCAAGCTGCCTTTGAATCAACCATTCTCCTGTAAGTAATACATCATCCATACTCCAGTGGGTAACTCTTGTAAACCCAACTCACCGAGATAGACTTGGGTGGGACAGTTTCCTCTGTTTGTCATTGATATACTATTTAGGGTAAGTAGGTTCGAATTCCTATCATCCCAGGAAGAGTTACATTGTAGGCACATTTATTACAACATTTACCATTGTCCTTCCATTGCGGAAACATTGTAATTACTCTGTAGGCCATAGCTCCAAGCTTGGCTTGCCCAGACATTGTAATTGGCTGATCACATATGAAGAATGTAACTTGTTCCATGGAGAGCTGGCAAACCTTGTAGCCTCCTAGAGAGAGGTGTTCTGCTGTGCTGAAGTCCTTTGGATTAGAAAGGAAGCTATGAGCTTCTAATCGGTCAGGATAACCATTTCTTCCCTTCTGACTTCATCCTGTGTGCTTTGTATGGACCTATTAAACTTGTTTCTGTTGCTGTGTAACTAAACATCCTAAAGCTTGGTAGCTTAAAGAAACCTTTTTATAGAAGTTTCTTAGATCCCGTGGGTCCAGGGATCCAGGAGTAGCTTAGCTGGGCGATCTCAGCTCAGGGTGTCTCATGTCGTTACTGCCAAGATGTCTCCTGGGGCTGTAGTCATGTAAAGGTAAGATTGGGATCTGGGATCCCTTCCCAGGTACCCAACACACATACCTGGTAAATTGGTGCTGGCTGTTAGTGGGAGGCCTCAGTTTCTCCCTTGTGGGCTGCCTTCAGACTGCTTTGGTGTCTTCATAGCATAGTAATTGGTTTCCCCCTGAGATGGTGACCCAGGAGGTGACAAGGCAGAAATTGGAAGGATTTTATGTCCCTGCATCAGAAATCACACATCAGGCTGGAGAGATGGCTCAGCAGTTAAGAGCACTGGTTGCTCTTCCAGAGGTCCTGAGTTCAATTCCCAGCAACCACACGGTGGCTCACAACCATCTAGAGTGGGATCTGATGCCCTCTTCTGGCATCAAAGGTGTACATACAGGTAGAGACTCATATACATAACATAAATAAATAAATAAGTCACACATCCTCATTCCTAAAATGGGGCCAGCTTTAGCCCTGGGGAGGGTTCCACAGGGAGTGATCACCGGGGAGTGGGAATTTAACCGGGTTGTCTTGGCTGCTTCAGCTACCACACTGCTGAAACAAAGTGGGCAAAAGTGTTGGCCGCTAGGCAGGACTCAACAATGAAGCTATGGTGGGAGGGTTGTCTGTGGACCACCAGAGGCTGAGCTGAATGGTTGTGCTGGCCAGTGACACCAGCTGCAGTCATCAGAGAGGAGGGAGCCTCAGTTGAGGAAATGCCTCCATGAAATTGTGCTGTAGGCAAGCCTGTGGGGCATTTTTAAATTGGTGATTGCTGGGGAGGACCTAGTCCATGGTAGGTGGTGCCATCCCTGGACTGGTGGTCCTGCGTTCTGTAAAAAAGCAGGCTGAGCAAACCACAAGAAGTGAGCCAGTCAGCAGCCCCCCTCCGTGGCCTCTACATCAGCTCCTGCCTCCAGGTTCCTGTTCTGTTTCAGTTCCTGTCTTGACTTCCTTCAGTGACGAGACTTGCTTTGGTCATGGCATTTGTCATAGCAAAAGTAACCCTAACTAAGCTCCTTGTGACAGCTGATTCTTCCATGGACTTCTTGTCTCACCACCCTGAAGAATGGAATGGACATACCCCGGGTGGGGTGAGCAAACCCGGAGGACTTCATGCATGCAGGATTGATCATCTGAATGAAAAGTGGAAGTTTTGAACTCTCTGTAGTGTCAGGGTCCCAGCAGAATGGGGTTAGTAGTGTTACAACTTCAAACGCCGTGGTAGGAGAATGCCAACTTAGAAAGGCTGTCACTGTGCGTTACAGCTCTGTTCCCTGTGGGTAGTGGTGGTGGTGGCGGTGGTGGTATGCTAACTGAGGTCAGGCCTCCAAAGAATGAGTCTGTAGAGGGCAGGTCACGGACAAAGAGAGGTCACCTTCCTCCATTTTGAATCTCCATTCTTGGCAGAGTCCTGTATTGGTGAAATTATTAAGGCCACTCCACGTAGTTAAAAGGGAGGTTTATTTTGTGGGGTAACTCACAAGTGAAGGAATAGTTTACAGGGTCTGGGAAAGGCGTGGCGCAGTCCGGCGGTGTTCTCTGGAGAACTCTGCTAGGTCTACCTCCAGCGTCCAGGGTCCAGGAACCAAGAGAGCCGGCGCATCCGGATCTCAGGTCTTCAGGGTCCTCTCTCGGCCCCACCTTGTAGGTGTGACAGTTACCAAAGCCTCAGTGGGGGTTGGAACTTCCAGATCAAAGCTGGAATGGCTACCCACTACACTTTGGTATCTTGGAGGAGGGTGTTCCTCTGGCAGACCTGCCAAGTACTGCAAAAGAGATACAGTGTATCTGTTTTGGAGCTGGATCCCAGGAGAAAAGACCCCTTTAAATGTGCCCTTGGGTGTGTGGGCCAAGGAAATATCTGGACACTCTACCTCCTGTACATTTCCTAGTTAACACTGATGTCAAAATTTCCACCAACCAACCTTGCTCTCCTGTCCCCAGATAAAGCAAGGGGGCATTTCTGCTCATTTCTTCCTGTTTCTTTCTTGATGTTTACAAGACCAGGACAATGTCTCACAGGTGTCCCTGTTCAAAGCAGCCTGTTGAAACACCACCAAGCACTATTGTCTCAATCAAACTCTATTAGGTTTAAGAGTGAAGTCTAATGTTACTTGCTAGGGGTTGAATTGTGTCTCCTTAAAAAGAGACCGCATCTTGAAGTCACAATCCCCACTACTTTAGAAAAATAGTGAATCGGGTGATTACCGATATAATTAGCTCCAATGAGGTCCTACCAGTGTAGGGCAAGTCATGTGACCAGTGCCCATGTGAATGATGGCCAATGGAAGACAGAAATACAAGGAAGCCACGTGAAGATGGATTAGGGTAGTGCAGCCACAAGCCAAAGGGCTACCAGGACCTGGAACAGACAAGAAGATCCTCTCAGAGGAACTTCTGGAAGAGCTGCAGACCTTGGGCATTCAGAACTGAAAAGTAACACAGTTTTGTTGTGTTGAGTGACCTGTAGTCCCTCTCAGGCAGCTCTAATGCTAACTCGCTGCCTGTGGCCAAAATGACTTCCTGCCCACCCAAGCATAATTAATGACATGGAGAAGAATTTCCTGATTATAATTGCTTTTTTTTTCTGCTATTACTTCCAAATTCTACCATATCTCACCCTGACATATTCCTTATCATTCAGGGAAATTACACTAATTCCAAACTATGAGATAGCTCAGCAGGCGGTCACCTTCCATCAAAGCTGGCAACTTGAGTGGGTAACTGTGACTCAGGATCTGGGAAGAGAGAAACTCCCTGAAAATTGTCCTCTTGCCTCTCTACACACATTCATGGCACAGGTACCCCCCCCAAGATAAATAAATAAAACACACACACATAATTATATGTAACATGCAAGAGTCATGGCAATCTTTATGAATGCCCACTTTATCATTGAGCTAGAGTGGCCTTATACTATTATTAGTATTATTATCATCATCAACAATATACGGAGCATTCATCAATGCAGAGGGTGATCTTATCCCTCTAGGGAACATCAAGATACACTTGCAGTAACTAGAAACATCTTTAATTATCACAGGATGTGTTCCCTGCTTCCAGTAGGGGAGGCCAGGAACCTTATGTGGGACTGCTGCCCACAGCAAAAGATGACCAATTGCACATGTCACTAAGGCCCTGAATGTATCCAGGGAAGTTGCATCTGGTCCTCTTCCTTTTCTTCAGAATGGAGTGATAGTGGCATGAACAGAAAGTTTGGGAACCTGTGCCTACATCACTGTGAGATTTGAGGACAGGAAAAATGCGGAGAACAGGGAGGAAACTACCTTAAGTTGGGCTCAGAACTGCTACCTCTGATGTTGTTGGCAACCGTGAAGACACTAAAGTCAAAACAGCCACCAGAAGAGTTCCTGAGGCTTTCTAGATAAAAATAAATAAATAAATAAATAAATAAATAAATAAATAAATAAACAAAAACTGCCAGTTAGTTCTCTTGAGCACTTTTTCCAATCCTGCGTGTCAGTTGCCATAACTAGAGGACGCCAGAGGGCGCTCAAGAAAGGAAGACGTGGCCCTTTGACCACCAAGGTGTTCTTGTGTCTTTAGCCGATCCCAGGGGTCAGGGGCCAGAAAATTGAGCCTCATCACAAGCCAGCACTGATTCCTCCCAATTCTCTGCTTAGAGCAGCTCAATAAAACTTCCTGACATTGTGGCTAAACAAATCTTTACTGGCTGGCTAGCTGAAGGGGACCAACAGCTAGACACCGTCATATGATGAGCCCTTCCGTGTTTGAGAGGGAGATTCTGATCTGAAAGCAAGCCTTGCAGAGTGATGTGATGGTCTCTCTAGGCAGGGCTCGTGACAGATCCTTTTGTGGCCTCGTTAAAGTTACAGGGGTTGGAAGCTGGTTGGACCAAAAGGTAGATTCTACAAAGGTGGTTGTCAACTGCTGTCAACCCAGTTAGATGGAACCCTCGTTCTTCTGTAGATTTAGGTGGACCAGATGGATAGTAAGTTAATTTCATAGGCATGTGCCAATGTATCAGCAAAGAACTAAAAACCAGCTGGATTATAGAAGTCCACTACTAGTCCTAGAGGCTAGAAATCTAGGACAAAGTATGTTGTATGGCAGTTTCCTTTGAATGGAGACATTCTTTCCAGTTTGGAGGGAGAGCATCTAAGGATCTTGAGACTGGAGGGGGAGGAGGAGTGGTAAACATGTGATCTCTCTGAGAGGGTTAAAGATTGCAAGTGCCTCCCCAGCTTGTAGACACAGTGAACAACTGCTGGGCGGTGGGTGGAGTGTGGGGACAGGGACCGGGAATGGATGGGACAGACCAGCCAGTTGAGCTGCCTGCAGGACATGCAGAGGGAGGGCTACAGGGCTGCAGCTTTCCTGAATCATCACCTGTGTTATCTTGGGCTTTTCAGTGATGTGTAGGTAACCCATATTCCTGTTAGCAACCCATATTCCTGTAGCATGAATCTTAAAAGTTCATAATTAATAAAATCAAACCTGAGGTCAGTTATTGGGGTGAACTCTGTAATCAGAGAAGCAGAACAAGCCACAGCCACCTCACCTTGCCAATTCCTCAGCTGATCCTGTTTCCTCAGACTGGATGCCTCTGAGTCCTCATCCAGAATGAATCTCAGCTGAACTGCTGCTCAAAAGCCTGAAAGCTTAACCAGCCAAAATGCTTAACCAGGCCAAATGCTTCTAGTTTCTGGTCCTCACGCCTTATATACCTTTCTGCTTTCTACCATCACTCCCTGGGATTAAAGGCTCGCTTTCTGGGATTAAAGGCAAGAGTCACCTTGCTTGGCTGTAGCCTTGAACACATGGATTTCTGCCTTTGGAATGCTAGGATTAAAGGCGTGTGCTACCACTGCCTAATTTCTATGTTTAATATTGTGGCTGTTCTATTCTCTGACCCCAGATAAGTTTATTAGGGTGCACAATATTTTGGGGAACACAATACGACCACATATTCCTGTTAGCAACCCCAATAAAAACTTACTGGGTCACCAAATTAGACATGGTGTAACCATTTTTTTGACCTGTCATGGGTTCCCTTTCTGGGGTGGGTAGAAGTGTATTGCATTTCCCCAGGAACAATCTCTAGTGCAATTTAAAAAATTTCAGCTCCCAAGCTTTGAGGGACAGTCTCTCCCAGCTTCTGGTGCTGCTGGGTGTCTTTAGCAAATCTTGGCTAGTAGGTCCATTATCCAAACCTCTGTATCTTCAAGTGGTATTCTCCCTGTTCCCATGTCTCTGTCTCTTTCTCTCTTCCTCTTCCTCCCCATCTCCCTCTCTTTCAGAAGGGACTAAACCCATGACCTCACCCATCTTAGACAAGTGCTCTAATATGGATCTACATACCTGGCCCCTCAACTTCCCCTCTTGGCCTCTTGACATTATAGCCATGGGGCCTTGAACACAGGACTGCTCAATGGTGACCCCAGAGAACACCTCCCAGGAGGTAGGAGTGGTCATTTCGGAGAGGAAAAACTGAGTCTGTCTTGGGGAGTGGGAGGTTCACACTATTGATGATTCTTTTCCAGAAACCATTTCCATTGCTTCGTGGTGCTATGGCTTCACTTTGGTGCCCATTGAAATAAATGGAAACCGTATTTAACTGAAAAAGTGAAGCACACAACGCTATCATATTGCACAAGGGAACATTCAGCAGGGCAGGGGACAGCTACTGTTTCAAGATGACTCGAGAATTCAATCCAACGTGAGGCCACACGATTGCACGCTTTGAAAGGCACCTCCCAGATGGGTTTCATAATTGAGAAATGCATTTGTTCTTTGTTGCTGTGTAAAAATAACATGACTCAAAGCTTGGAGTTGGATGCCTTCCTGGAATGATTTCCCTCCATCTTGCACACACTTAGGAGTAAGTACTCACAGAAACAGCATGGGGTTCGGGGTGGGAGTATACGTGCAAGCCTTTGGAAAGAGCACGCAGCATACGAAAAAAGTCAAAGGACTCTGCAAACAGATGCCGAAGAAGAAAAATGATGCCTCAAGTCAGCGCGCCTGAGGCCTGTGTTGTGTGTAGAGAAGTAGGCACCAGGAACAAGAAGCTGTGCCAAGTTGAAACAGGGAACTCCTAGGGCTTTATGGCATGAGGCAGCTCTGTATTTTGAGAAGGACACTGGGGAGTAGGCTCCCAGAAATTCCCTCTTCATATTTCTAGAACATTCTAAGATCTCTAGCTACCAGAGAAAACAAGTAAGGTATTCTTAGAAAGAAAAGAGAGACCTTGCCCAATTATCAGTGGCTAGGACTTCCTCTTGCGCCCAGGGAGCTGGACCTTCCTACAGCCCTTGCTCTGAATCTGCCCTTCAGGGTTGTTTCTGACACCAGAACATTGTTCAGCTTTTTCATGTTCCTGAGATTATGGGAACTGAAGGATCTTGGTGGTGTCTTTTTCCTTGAAGATACACAAAGCTCTGAGGTTCTATTCTGGGACAGGAAAGACATCAGTTCTGGTTTTCACATACTTCAAGACATAACATGCAAACAACCACATCCCTAACTTTGGGGTTTGGTTACCCCTTGATCACTGACTTGTGGTAGCCTAGAAAGAGGCCCCAACAAACACTGCGGATTCCAGTGAGCTGCCACAGACATTCTCAAACTCCAGGAAACTGCAGATTCAGACTGCTGTGCCTCCCGCAAAGTTCCACAATGCTGGGAGGGGACCTGGAAGATGCTCTTCTCACAAGCTCTCTGCTGCTGCTGGGTACTCATGAGCAGAGCTTCTGGGCTCCAGGAATAACCAGCAAGAAGATGGAGAGCTGTGGTTAAATGATCTCAAACACTTCCCACCAAAGGTCTCCCAAGTCACCAAGTCAACTTGAAGACACACTGGTCCAGGTTCAGTTACTCTAAGATCAAGGCTAGTGACCAGGGAACACTATGGAAGGACACTATGCCCGAATGGCTAAAAGCAGACACCCGTGTCATGTCACTGAAGACTGGAAAGAGGACTCGGCTTCTAGATACTTTAGCTGAGAAATGCCCTCCAGGACATTGCCAGCTTTGCAGTAATCATCTCAGTGAACAGGATTCTGGGGTGGGGGAGAGGGGCAGACAGGATCTAATGGGGGATGGGAGGAGAGACTGTCATCAGCCAAGTCTGCACGCCTCCTGAAGGCTGAGCAGTGGGAGCATGGAATGTGCCCTCCTCTCTCCTCTCCCTGAAAGGGGGTTTGGAATGATTTTGGAGTGACAAATTCATTTAAAAATACAAAAACCACACAGAGCGAGCTCTCTGGTTGAAATGGAGGGGGTTATGGAGGGAGCCTGAAGGCAGGGCAGGGTGGGGAGACAGGTCCCCTTGGCTTAAATCCCTCTCACATGGCTTCTCTTGACCCTCTCCCCATAGTGTTCCTCTAGCAGTTCCCTGGAACCCCAGGGTTCCACGGATTGATCCTTTCCCTCATTCCTGCATCCACCAACACATTCTGGGATGCCCTAAAGAGGAACCTCTGAAACCCACAAAGGTTCACAGTATACTGACTGCCTTCAAAATGGTAGAAACTGTCTAGGAAAAACTGGATCATTGTTTTGTTGGAGAATAGGCTGACCCGGTAAAATGAGTATCTCTGGGGCTTCAGACAGGCCTTCAGGGTGTGTGTCGGTCTGTAGTCATAGCAGTCCTAACTGATTCTTAGAGGTGCTGTGGGTCCCAGAAGAAAGTCAATGTGTGTGTGTGTGTGTGTGTGTGTGTGTGTGTGTGTGTGTGTGTGTGATATGTATGTGTGTATGTATGTTCACAAAGGATGACAATGGTTCCTTGGGGAGCCAACCCATCGCACACAGCAGGAGCTTGAAGAACATGGACTGAGCCTACTCATGAGACCACTGTGTTTCATTAGAGGGAAGCTGAATAGCAACGTGCTGAATAAGATGGATTCCAGAGCTTTGATGCTCGAGTTCAAGCCCCAGCTCCACCATGTGCTGTTACCCGGACTTAGGCAAGTGACTGAACCTATACTTGTTTCTTCATATGTAAAAATGGGAATGATGATGTCAGAACTTGCAGAGTTATTGGGAAGACTAGGTTTATCTATACATCTGAAGCACCTAGAAAAGACCTTGTCCTTGGACAGGGGCTATAAAATCACTTGACAGGGCCCGAAGGCTCAGTAGTTAAGAACACATACTGCTCTTGCAGAGGACCTGACTTTGGTTCCCAGCATAATGCCTGTAACTCTAGCTCCAGGGGATCTGCCACCCTCTTCTGGCCTCAGTGACCACCTGCACACACACACACACACACACACACACACACACACACACAATTAAAAATAAAATAAATAAGTCTGATGAATTGTCACAAAGGTTTTTTCATTTGTGTATTGAACCCTCAACAAATATTTTATATTTACTTTTAGAGAATTGGTGTGATAAACAATCTTAGTTGTCAGTTTGACGTATGTGGGAAGAGAAGTCCTCCACTGAGGAATGTTTCCATCAGATTGGCCTACGGCCATGTCTGGGATGCATTTTCTTAACTGCTAACTGCTGTGGGAGGGCCCAGTGCACTGTGAGTAGTACCATCCCTAGGCAGGTGAGCCTGGATTGTACAAGAAAGGTAGCTGATCATGAGCCTGGGACAAACCACTGTTCCTCCATGATCTCTGTTTCAGTCATCTTGAGTTCCTTTCTTGGTTCGCCTTGATGATGCACAGTAACCTACAAACTAAACGAACTTTTCCCTCCCAGTTTACTTTTTGTTATGGTGTTTGTCAAACCAACAGAAAGCAGACAAGGACAGCTGGGGTGGGAAAGGATGAACGCTACTTGCTTCCAGGCCTGGATCCTTTAACTTCTAGTCTCCAAACTTGAAAGAAGTATGTGTTCCTGAGGGGTCAGAGGTGGCGTTCTTGAGTAGTGGGAGTGGGGGTATTTGCTATGAGAGTGCATAGCTCTTAAAAGAAGCGGGTAGGGCAGGATCCAGAGCGGACCCCCTGATCTCAAGTTTTCTTCATCGCCAATGTCTTTCCTATGATTCTAGTATCAGCTGTTTCCACCTTTTCTATTTATGAGTAATGATGCTGTAAACATTTATCTAGCAGTTTTGTTTAGACATGTGTTTTCATCCCTCTTGGATATAAACCAAGGGGTAGAATGACCGGGGCATATGGTCTCTTGATTTTTAAGCTTCTGGGGATCTGCCAACTTGTTTCCCTAAGCAGCTGCATCATTATACACCCCCCCACCGGCGATGCAGGAGGGTTCGATGTCTCCAAACCCTCGCTGACACTTGTAACTACCTATCTCTCATTCTAGCCCATCCTAGCGGATATGAACTGCCGCCTCACTGTGGTTTTAAGTTGCCTTTCCTGGGTGGCTAACGATGGTAGTAGATAGCTTGCCGTGTAGTTATTACCGAGGGTCTCAGAACATGTCCTTTGTAGGTAAAGACACACAATTGCACGTTCTTGGGAAATGTCTGCTCAAATCCTTCATCCGTTTTTAATTGGCCCTTTTGCTATGGAGTTGTAAGAGTTCTTCACATATGGACTAGATAGCATCCCTTCCCAGACATGTATGTGGTTTGTCAGTGACATTTCTCTTTCCAGGGGTTGTGTTTTCACTTCCTTGTGGCCAGCATTCACAATACAAAGACATCACCTTCTGCTGTCATACAACTGTTCTCCTCGGGTGAGTTGTGCTTGTAGAGCTCTGACTAAAGAAACCTTGGCCTCAGCCGAGGCCATAGAGTGCTTTATCTTAAGGTTTAATTGTAGCCCTGCTCTTTAGACTTCTGGAACATTTTGAACTGATTTTGTGTGTGTGTGTGTGTGTGTGTGTGTGTGTGTGTGTGTGTGTGTGTGTGTGTGTAGTAATGGGTCCATTCTTATTCTTTTGCATGTGGGTTTCCTCTGTCCCAGTAATCTGCTGGGTATTATTTGGAGACCTCACAAGGTGATGCTGGTGTGCTCTCTGCTGCCTCTGTTGGACATTAACAACCACGACCTTACAAAGATCAAAAGTGGGCGGGGCCGGGTTCTTATCTGGAGCTAGATTTCCTGAAGCTCATCTTCTCACCGCTTTTCCCACTGAATCCAGAGACTCGGTTTAAATAAAAATATAACTTTCATCTGGATTTGTTGTTGTTGTTGTTGTTGTTGTGGTGGTGGTGGTGGTGGTGGTGGTGGTGGTGTGTGTGTGTGTGTGTGTGTGTGTGTGAATACCCTTGGAATTTGGTTTTGGCAAGCAGGTTCACCTTTCTGAAAACCAAAGTAAAAAAGACCTGAGTTTTTTTCCCTCTCGTGCCCAGGGCTGGTGGCATGGCCCTCCTCAGCTGTATCATGATGTAGGGAGGGATGTTTTGCCTCTTTGGTACGGCTGCTTGGAGTGCCAGGTGAGAGCAGATAAAGGAACAGCCTCCCCTTTAAGGACACTTGCTGCAGGAAGTGGTACAACACCCCACCTTGAGCTCTTGTCTTGAATTTAGTCTCAAGGGCATGCTTACCCGAGAGCTAGTCTGGGGAACACAGCAGCATCATTCCAAGTGGTATGTGACTGGCCGTAAGCAGGGGTCTCCACAGTAAAGGAAGCAGAGCAGAACTGATAGGGTTGGAGGGCACTTGACTCCTGGGCTCAAGGGCATTCCTAGGACTCCAGGGATATGCTACCAAATTCTTTTTCTTTGATATCCTATTTTTATTTATTTGTGGACAGATAAAAATGTATGTTTGATGTGTACAACATGAATTTTGAAGCAAATACCTATGATGGGATAGTTAAGTCTAGCTAATTTACAAATGCATTATGTCTCATTAGTCATCCTTCTTGTGAGAACATATAACGTCCACTATAGGTTTCCCAAGACTACATTACCGTACGCCATTCTAGACCTCTTGAACCCACCTAACTGGAATTCCAGATCCTTTAGTCCCAGCTTCCCCCACACCCCAACCACCTAGCCTGCTTCCTACTTCAACGAGATCAACTTCTGGGACTGCCGCCGCCGAGTGCGTGAGGTCCTCAGCCCGGTCTCCTTCTCATGCCTGCATTTTCCAGCAGATTTTCAAGCAGTGCACTTGGATTCAGTGCTGGGGTGGGGGTGGGGTGGAGTTCCAGACACTGAGGCAAATGAAACCCTCAAAGGGCTCCCTCCGAGTTCTGGGATAGTTCTGGGATTTGCTACTTGAAATGCGTTGTTCTCTTTGCACTTTCAAACGAAGATGCGAGCATTGTTTTCCGGGACAATTGCACTGTCCAGACTCAGGGCCTCACAAAAGTGTCGATTCAACCCATGTTGGCTTTTTTTTTTCTTCTTTCTTTCTTTAAACTAATTGTAATAAGTGGTTGCTGTGAAAACGCAGGCTTCCTCAGGCTGCCCTTCCAGTGACCCATACCCTGACCTGCCCAGACCACCTTCTGTCCAAGAGGGGGGACGTTTTGTTCATAGGTCAGATGAAACCCGGGTTTACCCCGAGTGACCAGCAGGATTAATCAGACACCAGTAAAACAGCCGACAGCAACACTAAAACCCGCTCGTAATAAGAAGCGCTCACACCAGGCTACACTCACCCAGGTGCTAGTCTCTTCCCCGTCTTTTGCCCTGAGATGTGGAACCTGCTTCCCCAGCACTGCACCTCAGAGCTTCTTAAAGAGAGCCACTCGCTTGCAGGCTAAGAAGGGGCTACATCGATATGCTGTTCACCGGAGCTGGTTAGAAAATACGAGGCCGGGAACAGAATCCACATTCGGGGCTCTTAGAGGATTAGGCTGCTGTCCCACACACTGGATAAAACACAGCCCAGAGCAAAACCTATGTAGCCGTCCATGTGCTTTAGAATGAGCTCGAAAGCACCGACCTCTGTGTGAGACCATTTAAAGGTAAACCTTTCCAAAGGGCAAAAAGTAATATCACACATGTTCAGATGCAGAGAAGGTGGATGACAGTGAATTTCTGAATTTGGGGATTTTTTCCCATGGGAAGAGCCCTCTGGAAATGCAGCCTTGTCAGGGAAGTGGGTATCAAACTTTCCCAGGCCAGTTTCTCTTTCTAGGTACTATTGGCAGAGAATCATTTTCGTCAGCCATCCTTGTCCACTTCTGTTTCTTTGTTTCACGACATTCTGGTGTCAGGGAAAAGCAGAAAGCAAACAAAATCATGTTTTTGGACTGAGGTAATTTAGCATCAAATCTACTACGATTCAAAGTGTTTTTTCCCGATTTTATTTGAAAACATGTTTTCAAAATAAGCTTAGATCACTTCTGGCCATAAATACAGCAATTGCTGGTGTTTTCAGGAAATCATGGAGGGGAACATTACAAAGACAAGGGTGACCAGGACAGGCAGGGTGACCGGGGGAAAAAATGGAGGCAGAGCACTACCCTCCAGCAACCGCTTCTCAGACTTAGGGAGTGCCTGACTCAGCAATATCTGAGATGGAGGAGATCTGCCAAAATGTGTCTATATGGGCAGGAGGAAACACATGAGGAATTTAAATCAGATGCCAAAGGTTTTTTTGGTTTTTTTTTTTTTTTTTAACTAGGGAATAAAATAAATCCACTTCTCTGACCTGTGCTTCGAAGGAGGTATTTGGAAGCAAGACCTGCTTTATTTCCCAATGCCTTCTGGAAGCTCTCCCCCAGGACACAAGGCCCATGCTATTAATCTTGACTTAGTGAATGAATGTATTCTATGAATTTCAATCCAGACCTTCAAGCCTAAAGAGCTCTGAAGAGCCCAGATAAAGCAACCCGTTTTTGCTTTGGGGATGCCACAGGGGTGACACCCTTCAATTCCCCTTTCATCTCTATGGGAGGCTCTAAAAGCCAACAGGTTTCCCTTTCTGCTTCCTGGAGAGAAAGCATTTGCTGCTGTGAGACTGAAGGTGGGGGACCTGTGTTCATTCGTTACCTTGGAAGCCTTGGAGAGGCAGAAGTAAGTACCAGATAATAGGCTTAGGGCACATTCCTCCCTGCTACGCAGAAAGTGCCTGCCCTTCCAAAATGGCCAGTTTGTTTTTTGATTTTCCACGGTCCAGCCCTGTGTTTAGCACAGAAAGACACTTTGGAAGCCACAACACTTGTAGTCACCTCAAATACACACAGGGACAAAGCAGGGGGCATGTCTGCTTTGTTCTATCACACAAATTATGATCTAAGTTTTCTGTCAACACCACTTTTTGTGTGTGTGTGTGTGTGTGTTGTTTAATGCAATAGCAACCTATTTGCTGAAATTCTAAAATGCAATTAAAGTTTCTAGCTTAAGAGGTGGAAGGAGGGAGGGAAGGAGGGAGTTGGGGGGTGGGGAGGCGAGAGACTTTCTAATAGAATCACAACCCCCAATGTGAATTAAAGGGGGTAAGGTGGGGGTAAAAGAGACAGCTCAGTAGTTAAAAGCACTTGTTACTCTTGCATGGGACCCTGGCTTGGATCTCAGTACCCACAGGGTGGCTCACAACCATCCTTAACTCTAGTTCCAGGGAATCTGATGCCCTCCTTTGACCTCTGTAAATACTGGGTACTCACGTGGTCCAAATATATACATACAGGCAAAAAAACTCATACACATAACATTATATATAATATATATGTATATATATATATATATATGTAAAATACTGGGGGAAATTAGAATAGATTTTAGGCTAAGGGGAAGATTTTGTGCCTCTGCATGTCACTTACAGGGGACCCAAGAGATACGAGGGACTCTGGTAGCAGATGAGCAAGCTGGGGTACAGGCTTCACTGAGTTGGTTAGACAAACTTGGACAGGACTGGTAACAACAAGGCAGTGGCTGGCCACCACAGCCTGTTACCCAGGGCCTACAGAGCAGCCACGGAGGCTACCAGCTCTAGTTTGTTACATTTTTACATTAAGAGGACGGGATGCCTGTCAGTCTCTTTATCCCAAGGGCTCATTAGAAGATAACAACATGTACAAAAGTGGACGTGTGAACCAGGCAACACTTCAGTTGACTCCATGGATTTTATTGTCCTCAAGCCCCAGTGCTGGGATAGGCTGAGGGAAACAGAACGTGGAAACTTACCAAACAAACAAAAAAACCAAGAACTGAACATGTAAGATTATTTTAATCCCACCCCACACACCCATTCCTACTAACTTTTCACCCATGCATAATAATGACTGTACTGGCCAGGCGGTGGAGGCACACCAGCACTCTGGAGGCAGAGCCAGGTGGAGCTCTGTGAGTTCAAGGCCAGCCTGATCTACAGAGTGAGATCCAGGACAGGCACCAAAACTACACAGCGAAACCCTGTCTCAAAAAAAAAAAAAAAAAAAAAA
>CABHPP010140256.1:10969-28760 GCA_902168425.1 Peromyscus attwateri
GAAGCTGCCTCTGTTGGTTGTGAACCCAGCATGTAACAGCTGAGCTATCTCTCCAGTCCCAAAGCTGCCCCTTTATGGCCTTGTTGCTCAAGTAACCACATCCCAGAGCGGGTCTGTTGAGACCGCCCAGCCCTGAAGGTAGGTTATAGTGACATGCTGTCTACAGGATTTCAGTGTGAATGTGAGACCCTCACACAGTCTCACCTTTTCCTGGAGAACTGATCGATTCTTAGACACTTTGCAATGCCAGAAGCTAACAATAAATGAAAAAAAAAAAAAAACCCACACATTTAACCCACACGACAGTCCTGCCTTTGTTTTATTTCAAATTATATCAAAATCCTGTGATTTGGGGCCGTTTGAATGAAGTCCACATTTTAGAAATATAAACTTAGATTTAAAGGACTGGAGAGCCCAGGTTGGGGATGGGCTTGGGAGTCTCCCGACTCTAAGCCTCCACTCTCCATTCACCCGGTCCAGTCATCCAATCTCTGTCACAGTGTCAGGAGCTCATTGCTAGAAGTCTCTGCCGAGCATTGGCATGGGGTCTGTCTTCCTGCCCACAACCCACAGGTTGTAGTTCTGCCCACTGGTGCCTCCCCGAAAAACTATGATTCCTCTTTCATAAGCCAAACCTGTCGACATTTTAAGGCTGCCACAGTACAACCCAGAGTTTTCTCTTCCCCATACTGAACCCCCAGTTCCCTCAGCTATAAAGTGAGGAGTCCAACACCTTTTTTCAGAACATGGCCTACGGGGAATATGAGCAATTTAGAGGAGTATCGATATCCCCCACCGTCCCCTGGTCCCACGAGCCTTGCATGTTTCCACTGACTAGTACTTCCATGGTGTTACCCTGGTGTACAATTTGTGCTCCTAGGAACCTGTTCCTTTGAGCCTGTTCTTCTTAGAAAATCTTTGCACCCAGTGACAGCCAGAGCACAATCAACCTGCCACTCCAAGGAGCCTGGCTTTCTTTCAGCATCACAAACAATGAGGCTGTTTTGATATGGGCTGTCTTGGTCGACAATTACCACCCAGTGGCTGATTTCAGATGCATGCTAAACATTGGCGCGTCTGTTTTAAAATAAGTAAACTCTCCATGTGTGAACATCTCCGTGGTGAGCAGTGTGTTGGAAAGTTCCACGTGGCCAAGAAAGGTGGTCAGAAGCCTGTGAGGCTGGTTTGAATGAGCACACATATGGATAACAGTGTTCTCCTAATCCCCACAGAGTCCCCGTGACTGGGGGGTCTTCAGCATAGGCTTTTAGCTCTGAGCCAATAAGTAATCAACCAACAAGCAGTGTCGAGGATCTGCTCTGTGCTATATATAATAATTGGGAATGGCGTCAGAATATAGGCCAGTGTGGCTTGAAAGCACCGCCCCTAGAAAGCGCCATTTCGCTGTGGAGCTGAGGCATGTGTTGGCAACACAAGGCCTTACCTACTTAGTATGGACGCACGGAACAGATGCTTGGGATAGACCCACTGTATGGAGGGGAAGAACACTGAGAAACAGGTTCCTACTCTGCTCAAATACAGGCATTCCTTCCTTTATGCCTTTCACCAGCTTGACTCTGGTTTCCAGGCCCCGTCCATGCAGAAATGAGAGAAGTAGGTGTTGATGCAAGACAGCAGCGCTCGCTGCTCTGGAACAGGTCAGGAAAAGGCTGCAAGTAAGAGACGTCCCAGCTGAACGTAAATGAAGACGGCACACAGTGAGCACTGAGCTAGAGTGGGGAAGATGGCGGAAGAGAGGTGGCCCAGAAGAACAAACACTGGCTCATGGATGCTGAGCAGTGGCTCCAGGCTGCAGCTGGCAGAGGAGCTGAACTTCCACCATTGCTATCTGGCTGAGCAGGGACCCCGAGGCACTTGGCAGAACGGGCCAGGTGGCCGCCCTGTCCTCCCACTCCAAAAGTCATGGCGGTCTCTGCTCTCGGCCTATTGAGTTTCTAGAATAAGGAAAACTGGGCTTTAGCTTTCTTGAGTACAGCCCTCCGTTTTGAATCTGAGGAAAGACCCATCCGGGAAAGTTCCAGGACACGTCCAAATCAGTGTGCCCTGTAGCCAGTGCTTCCTGCTTGGGTTGGGATTGAGTTCAGGCTTTCCATGTTCAGTCTGGTCTCTTCCCACTGATCCAGGCTTTTGTTCTCAGCACTACAGTTTCTTCAGCCTGCAGGCTCTCTTTTCCATGTACAGGAAGGTCTCGGGCACCCTAAACACTGAAGCCCACAGCACTTTCTGCCCATGCTCATCAGATGGACCTGCCACAAACCTCACGGGGAAGGGAAGCCAGCGCTGTGCATAAGTAGCTATAAATAAAAACCCCCAAACTAGTGAAAGTTTCTAGATCTCCTTTTTATTTAAATGTTCCTCATTTATATGCAACCAATTCACAAAAGCCCACACACCAATCTGTAATGCACCTGGTATTGTGAGAGATTGCCAGTTTGGTAGTGTCAGCCCCTCCCCCCTCCCCCCCCCCACACATACACACAATAAAAAACTGCACCGGAGTTCGTGTCCTTAGGGTATAACTGTCCCCTTCATTAAAAACTGAATCCCCCTAATAAACAAAACAGTAGAATATACCAAATGAAGAGGTCACTGTTTATTCTCAGTCTTCTGGTAATATCCTTCCAGGTGTTTTAGAGAGCAGCTATGTCCAGAAACTCTGCCTGGTGGCCTTGCGTCACAGTTTACCACATCAGATCCACATGTGTCCATCTGCTAGGGCTTCTGTCCCTAAGTGCCACACGCTGAGAGATGTAACATCGGTCCCTTCCTCTCAGCCTACATTCAAGGTTCTGGTGGGGTTAGTCTCTTCTGAGGCTGTTTTTCCTGGCTCGTAGACAGTCCTAGTGCCCATCTGTTTCCTAATGTCTTTGTATGAGAGCACCAGAGATACTAAATTAGCCCCCACCACCACACACCACACCCCCCACACACACACAACCTTACTGCTTTCACGGCTAGCCAGTTATCTCTTTGAAAACTATCTCCAAAGGTAGCCCTATTCGGAGATGCTGGGAGCAAACGATTCCACATAGGCATTTTGAGGGAAGACAACTCAGTTCACAGCACTGAGGCCTATCCTCTTCCTTACAAGCATGTCAGCAATCCTGGCACTCCCTAAATACTTTGCACACCATTGACCTTAGGTTCTACCTAAAGCAGCTTTCAGGGCCAAAATTTGCAGAAAAGGATGAGAGTAAACTGATATTCTCACCCAAAATTGGTACCAGAGAGAGACTTTGTTTACCAACCACTTTAACAGAAGTCTCTTCCTTCAGAGGTCTCCATGGAAAGAAAACCTTAAGGACAAATTAAGAAGGCTTCCATAGAGAATCCATCTCCTGATGCCTCTTTTACAAAAGGAACCTATCTCCTGTGTTCTGGAGAAGGAGAGCGGAGAGCTGATTCAGCCCTACCAGGGTAAAAATAGCTAAGTGGACAGCTTGAGCAAAACTCTGGAGTTCACCTGTTCTCCTGTGATCAATGACACAACAGTAGATCCATCCCCCCAAGTAAGAAGCCATGGCAGCATCAAAGATCCATGTAAAAATGGGCTAATTGAAACCAAGGGTGGTGAGGAGCGGGCTCCGATGGAAAACCTGCAAACACTTGGTGCGTTTCTCCATGAACAGCTGTTAGGAGACCAGCACTCAGCAGGAAGCCTCGATGGCACTAGTCTTATGTCAAGGACCGCACTCTGGAATGCCATCAACAAGATGAGAGCAGGGTCACATGCCACGGGGAAAGGCTGCAACTTCCCAACACCACGGCCAGCTTCCCAAAGTTGAGCATTTGTGTCTGGCTAGGATACGGTGTATGTACACATCAAATTCACTTTCAGTTCTGCAAAAGGGGGGGGGGGTCTTTACTGGAAAGAACCATAGTCTTGTTGGATTCACACAGCTCTGTGGATTTCCAAGATCCCCGAACTTGAACTTAAAATTGAACTCGGCAGCTTCACTCCTCACAGAGAAGTCAACTAACTGTTCTGGAAGGCTGAACGGAGAGACACACCACGAAGTCTCCGTGCTCTTTGACTGTATTTGAACGTCTTATGAGCCAAGTGTTTATGTGGTTAGTTCATTCAAGTTTGAAAGGGGAAAGTTAGGGACTTAATAACAGGAAGGAACCAGGATTTGGGAGCTTAAGGAAACACACACACACACACACACACACACACACACACACACACACATTTTCATTGAGGGCACAAGAGGTGGTTTAGGCATTGCAAAGAGGAAACCTGCCCCAGTTTGTCCATCTTTAAGCATTTGTTAGAGACGGAAATGTCATGTTGACAAACAGCCCCCACTAAAGGCAGCCACAGCAGGCAACATGTACCCGACAGCATCGAGATCAGTTCCTGCCTCTCCCAAGCTCAGATTTTATAAGTCAGGAAGCCTGTGACCTACTGTGCCTTCAGGAGCTCTGAGGACAGCTCCTGGGCAGGAAGGGGTCTCCTCCCGCCCTGAGCTAATCACCAGAGGACCCGAACAGACAGCTGTGGGCCCGTTGCTCCCCATTTGTGAGCGGGTAGCGAGGCACTGGGTCTAACTTTAGAACTACGCTCCAAACTTTGATCTCCCAGCACTGCTTGGCTTTAGGCAAAACTGAAACTTGAGAGCTGCGACATGTTTTTTAAATCTTAATCCCCCTGGCAGTTTTAGAATAAGAACAGGAATTATTTTCAAATGAGAATCTTTGACTGCATCACACAGGCTTCCAAAATTAAGCAGAAACACATGGCGGATCTTATTATTAAATTTCCCTTGGAAAACAATGGTTTAGATTAGGGGGTGGGGGTAGTTTGATAAAACTTTGAAATATGAAGCCTAAAATTTAAAGTTAAAAAAAAAAGTGTGTGTGTGTGTGTCTGTGTGTGTGTGTGTGTGTGTCTGTGTGTGTGTGTGTATGTGTGTGTTTAAAGATCATTTCGGAGTTTTGCCCAGCACCATTATTAATCTGTTTCTGACAATGTTTAAATAATTGAATGCTTGAGGTCTGAAATATAAACGATTTTTTTTTTTTAAAGCTGGGAATCAGGTACAAGGTTTTTCTGAAGTCCGGACTACCTGATTAAAATATCTCCCTGGAAAGCATGTTTTTTAAGGAAATAGAGGGAACATATGATTTCACTGTGTCATGACCTGTACCTGAGTCTATCCAGCCTTCAGCAGGAAACCTTCAGCAATGTGAACAGGGCCACAGCAAGGGCCATTGGCATCTTTTCTCATCAAAATGAATCCATCTCCTCTCCTCCCAGAGCTGTTCCCAGAAAGGGATTTGAGCGAGAGAATGTTCCTGGAAACGTTGGTGTTGCAGACCTCCCGGGCACTATTTAATTCTTTCTTCCCTTAAGGAATGAATCAATTACTACCTTCTTGATGAAGCCTTTCTGATCAGCTCATTTAAGTTCCCCCATGTCCTCATCAGCCTGGATCCCACGTATCGCTCACGTGGAACTTATTTCCTGCTGGATATGGTTAGTGGTCTTAAGAGTGCAGTCTTCTCTTTTCAGCTACCTTAGGAGATCCTCAGTGGCAAGAAGCAGCTCTTCTCCTTTTCCTTTGCAAACCCCATCGGGCCTAGCTCAGTGCTCTGCACCAGTGGCTGGGTTACCAAGCGAGGGACAATGGCAGGGCTAAGTGATGCTAAGATGTTATCTTCTAGCATCACCCAGAGGAAGCCCTGGGGAATAAGCATAAGAAGGAAATGATGCACCCTGGTGTTGGACAGCCAGCTGGGCTCACGGGGGAGTGAGAAGCACCACTCCAAGGATTCAACTTGATGGGGGAATGAGAGGAGTCCAGGGAGCGGCTGGCCCGACTGCGGTTCTGGAAATGACTAATTTTCTCATTGTGGTAGATTCTCCTAACCCTGACTCACCTTAGTGCCAGGGCCCGTTTTAAAGCTTCTCTGATTAAAGGGATGACATCTGTTCAGGGCATTGCTGGTCTTAATATTATCCATTCCCCACACACGCACACCCGCCAGCTTCTCTTGCCATCTTCGAAGCATTTCGGGAGACGGTATTAATACCAGTTGTGGGAAAACAAGAGCATCACTCACAAAACTCTGTTTATGCCACTGAATTCCAGTTGGGAAGGGTTGTCTTTTCAATTCTAAGAAACTTCCCTTTGTCTTAATAAAAAGCTCAACCCACATTTCGGGTACAGACTTCATCACCCAGATCACAAAGAAAGGTCACAGATACGGAGGAGAAAACTGCCCAGGTGAGTTCGAAAAAAGAAGTGGTGCCCATCACTAAAGTCCTTAGTGTTCAAACTGTGGTCCCAAGCCAAACATCATCATGGGGGAGGGGGAGGGGGTGTCTTAGACATGTAGGATCCCAGCCCACTCTCCTCACCCACCAAATCTGGTCTTTATTTTTAACAGACTCCTCAGAGATTAAGGACCATGTTAACATTGATCAGAACATCCCATACAAGCTTGATCCTCACCAAAAACAAACAAAACAAACAAACAAACAAAAACCGACCAAACAACAACAAAAATCAAAGCAAAAACACTTCTCCTGGCAATCTGTCCCTCTGTGGAGCATCACAGGATGGTATTTACCCTTGCATTTTTTTTTGTAAAGTACAAATTTCATACAAATCAATAAATCAGCTGCATGTACAGAGCTGCACCCAAGGAGGGATCTACCCCTCTCTATGGGGAAACTCTGTATGAAGGCAAAGGAAAGAGTGGGTTCATGCTTTGAATTGTCTAGGACAATGTACATGTAAAAGCACCCCGTTATGTGTTCATGAGGCAATGGGAGTATTTTACGTGGTTCGTACTGGTTGGGTTCAGATGGACTGACTAGACAGAATTCCCATAATAGAAGATTTGGTCAGACTTGAACAGTTAGCAGGTAGCCTTCATAAAGGGTTAGCCATCTCTAGGAGAGTTTAAAGAGAGAGGGTGAAGCCAGGGAGCCATTGAAGATGAGAGGTAGAATGGACAAAATCAAAATGAACCAGAGACGAAATGAACAGGACCAGGACATGGACCCCAGGCCTGTAGTTCTACTCTGAGCCTGGATGAAGAGGCCAGTGATTGTACAGACAGGGTGGAGCCAACAGGAGGTGTGTAAGAGGCCACAGATTCGATCACAGTGACTCTCACTATTTAATGGCTGCCAGCATGGCTCAGGGCCTATGGCCCTACTGTGAGATACTTCTACCATCCTGAGTATCCTGGGAGATCCTGGAAATTTCCTCAAATCCACAGGCATCAAATTATTTCTTGCTCCAGGCGTGTTGCTGCTCATCCATCCCCCATAGAGGGATGCTTCATCTCTGTGGTCCTATAGCATGCCAAAAAGCTGAAGTCATGGTTGTCAACCCCTTTACTGTTGGGTAGCAGCCCTTTAGCTGAGCTTTGGATGCCCAGGGGTTGGCAAAGCCCCCATTGTCTCTCATGGACTCCACAGTGTCTCTCCATCATTGGCTTTTGTCCGTCTTTATTCTTACCCTGTCGGGTTGATGTGTCTGCCTGCTAACCATGGACCTCACTCCTGTGGTTTTCTCCAGTAGGAGCAAGGATGGAATAGAGAGGAGAGAGAAATATAAATGGACCCAGAGAGGACAGTTGGAAGGTTCCCAGGAGTCCCCAAGCCTAGCCTAGCCCAAGTTTACCACAGCAACACCCTGCTCTGGTTGATCAGTTTATTAATAAGTGAAACGACTTGAAAGGAAACTTCAAGGGGGAACGTAAAAGGACAGCAGCCTGAGGGAATGGCAGCCGATCTACCCACTTTCGCTCCTTTGTTCATTTATTCAACACCTAACACAGTGTCTGGCATTGAACAAGCAATAAATATTTGCCAGCAAGTGACCAAGTGAACGCAGGTTTTTGGAAAGCCTGCTTAGAGCGTGTGCAAATCTTCACGCTAAACTTTAAATACGGCAGAAAACACCCCACTGGGGATCCAGGAAACAAACTCATAAACCCTACACCCAGATGCGGTGATAATGCCAGTGAGGGACAGAGAGATGCCACGGAAATGCATGGAAAAGGCTTGGTGAGGACCCTCATGCTGGCAGCTCAGCAGAGATGTGGGGCAAAGTGAGGTGCTATTTACAGACACTGAATCACGGAACTGGGGGTGCATTCACTGGAGGAGTACCTCCACCCACCCCTTAAAGAATCTCCCTGGGGACAATGACTATGAATATCATTGATTGACAGCCCAGGTTTCTAGGACTCTGGATTGAAGCTGGGGCTGGGTTTCCTATACTCTGGGATAGTTCAAGTCCACTGTCCACAGCTGATGGTAGTTAGCACACAGATAGACAAACAGTATGGAGGTAGCTTGTGCACAAAAGAAAAGAAGAGAAATGGCAGAAAAAATGGAGGCAGCTGCAGCCCAGATCTCAGGGGATTTCCGTTTAATCGTGAGAAGGACTGGGCAGATTGAAGGGGAAAATGGCCCTTTCAGAGAACACTGAACTGGGGTACAAGGTGGAGAAAAGCGGCCTTCAGAGCAGAAGCGGGACTCCGGGAGATCTCTACCCAAATCTACTACTTCAAAGACCAGCTCAAGAGTCCTCTCAGGTGCTTTACCCGAAGCATAAGGCTGAGTTTGGTGGGGATTTCATCAGGTAAGGGGATAAAAGTTCAGGCAATGCTCACCAGTTCTAAGGCTTTTCTTGCAACCTGGCGTTCAGCTAGAGAGAATTATGTTGTGGTACATATTTGTGTTTGAAAGCATGCCAGCACACATTCTACAGGCTGAGGTCTCTCATGCTTAGAGGTGGAAAGGGTTTCTATTCTTACATATCCTTTCATCCTAAATCCAAGGCACTTAATAAGAAGTCAGTGTTGGCAAAGGCTGTGGGGTGTGTGTGTGTGTGTGTGTGTGTGTGTGTGTGTGTAGTGTGGAATGTGTGTGTAGTGTATCTATGAGGAAAAAATCTCTGCTGTGTTGGGAAATACAATGTTTATTTCATGAATAAATAATGGAAATTGAATGAAATGGTCACAATATTAAATATGTCATGGGTCACATTTTAACTTACCTTGTTCCTCAGCCTCTAATTGTCCTTTTTTCCTGTCTACTTCTACTCTGTCCCACACGTCAAATCTCCCTCCCCTGCCCATAAAAGTGTCTCAACACCAAATTGCAAATCAGCCCCAAACACATGGAATCCAAGCTAGACTGAAGCCATTGGGATTTCGGAGAAGATATAGACTTACCTTCTTAGATGTAAACCTTTAAAAACCAAAAACCATTAACCAGCTTTTCAAGGTAAGGGTAACTGCTGTGACCAGGTGAGCCCCAGGCATCTGTGAAAGCAAGTGCTTGTGTAGCGTGGTGGCATTTTCAGCCATATGTCCAGACACGGGATGCAGGAAAAGCAACAAGACAAGGAATCAGAAAAGACCAGCCCATTTAGCTCCCTGTGCCTCCTGTGCCTTCAGGTACACAGCCAGATCCACGACAGATGGGACTGTCCATGAGGAAACTGTCTCCTACTCCCAGTCATTCAAAAACAGGGGTATAATGTAACCAGTACATTTTGAGTCATATAGCTAATCTCTTAAGCAAGACTTCAAATGCCAGATTCATGAGAAGAGAGACAGATGAACAAAAAGAAGCAGTTGAAATAAAGTGAGCTCCAGAGCTTGCCAACAGCTCAGAACAGCTCACTGACTTCCACTTGCTGGAAGGCCTTTGGCCTTGGTCCTGCCCTTGAATCTTACCCAGCCTCTCTCTAGGTGACCTCATTCAGCCCCATTCTTTTATATCATGCACTGTGGTTTTAATGCTAAACCTCCACCTTGACCAGCAAACCCCCCAGTTCCACCTGCCTCTGCTCCCAGCACCAGGAACATAGATGCATGCTGCCATATCTGGCTTTCTTTTCGATTTTTAAATTTCATTTTATGTGCTTGGGTATTTTGCTTGCATACCTTTCTGTATACCAAGTAGAGTGCCTGGTACCCGAGGAGGCCAGAAGAAGCCATCAGATCCCCTTGAACTGGGGTTACAGATGGTTGTGTGGGTGCTATGAATTAAACCCGAGTCCTCTGAAAGAGCAATCGGTTTTCCTAACCCATGGGACAACACTCCAGCCCCCATACCTGGCTTTTTAACATGGGCACAAGCAGAAGACCACACTTTCCAATGGGATGCTCCTACGGGAGACTTCTACTGGAGGTCTGAGCGCCACGAAGGAGAGTCCTCCCAGAGTTGCTTATGTCTTCCCAACCTAAGTCTCAGAGACACAAGGGCTGTATCATGTGTGGGTGTTCTGTCTAAAGCTCCAAGAGATGGAATCCAAAAGCGTGATGCGATGGTGGGTGTCTGACCCCATGAGGTGAGAAGGCTTGTTCTGCAGCAATAGAAATGGCAACAAAGCCCCAAATAAGTCCCTTCTGCTGGTGATGCCTGGAAAAGAGGAAGGAAGAGGAGAGTTGAAACACACCTTTTCAAAAAGGACAGTGGACTTGTTTGAGTTGGACATCAAAGCCTCCAGGAATTCGTCAGAGTCCCACACACATGAGATCTTTCAGGATGCAATTCCATCTCCCTGAATCTTAATATTTTGGAGAAATATTTTAAAATAATTGAACTGAGGGGGGAAAAATCCCTAAGTTATCCTGCCAATTTAACTCATGCTTTCGACCCTAAAGAAATCCGAAGCACAAACTCTGACAATGTGAGATACTACAACGTCAAACAATTGCCAAAGTCTCCTCTTGACATTTGAAGGCTCCTGCCAGACCATGTTCTCACATAGGCAGCTAGGGGTAGTTAGAGAGGAAGCTGCCACAATGGGAAGTTCAGAGAAGCAGACCACAGGGTATTTTTTTTAATCAAAGAAAAGGCTAAACAAAGAACCATTTTAACAGATGCCTGGCTTCTCCATCCTGCAGCCTGGACTGAGTTGGTTCTTAATTCATTCTTCAGGGAAGAAATTCATACCAGAAAAAATGTCCTTTGGTATATTTCTGTACTGTTGGCTAGAACCAGTGATTTCCCACCCCCATTTAGAATAAACAAGTAATCTGATACAAAATAAAATATATTGAAAAGGCGGTCCCAACAAATACTGGTAGGACACTAATCAGAACAGGAATTTGCTGATATTCCTAGACCAAAAGAAAATGGCAACTTTTGGCCTGCACAGTTCACATCTATAAGCTAGTGAGAATTGTGATATGCATAACTTACCTAGAAACAATGGTCCTTGCCTGGCTAATGGTCTGCTTAACATAATTAGGACCATAGTATTAACTTGGCACCCTCCCAGGGATATGATAGAGGCATGCCAGATTTCATGAGAATATAGGCAACATAGAACCCTACTCTGGACAACAAGAAATTTGGTGATGTTAGTTATATAGATATCTCCTTTCTAAGTGACAAGAAATCTAGAGATGTTAGTTATATAAACATCGCCTTTCTAAATGACAAGAAATCGAGTGATGTTGGTTATATAGACATCCCCTTTCTAAGTGACAAAAAAAAAATCGGCATCTAGTTCTACTGCTTCATTATGTAGATGAGAAAAATCTCAGCTCAGGAAAGTTGAGCTCCTCTAGGCAAGTTCCCTGATATGGTTATATAAAGCTCTGTGTTCCCTGGCAGGGGCATGAGTCTCTTCTACTCCCAAGGCACACTGTGGGTCAAATTCATTTCTCTCCCTGAGAGAAATGTTTCCACATCTCAAAACCAGAGATGCTAATAGCACTCACCTTATATTATCGCTCAAATTATAAAATACCGAATGCAGCATACTTGGCATTCAGTGGGTACCCAGTCACATTGAGTCGCTGCTGTACTTGCCCAGGATCATGTGTGAGCCAGGATTAAAAAGCCCAAGTGTCCAGACTCTCATGTCATTCCATTAGAAAGAAGAACATTTTCCCCCTTCATTTCCCTGGATCTATGTCATCTTTCAGAACACTGACCAGCACATTTGTAAGCTGAGTAAAATATAAATAACTTCAATAAATCTGTTGTTTTCCCAGTGAAGCTCAGAACCCATCCCATAGCGCCATGCTGAGTCCGTAAAACTGTAGGCAGCTTCCTTTGAGACCAACATTTTCTGGCTAATTAAAATGAATGTTGTATCGATGAAAGATTATTTTAAAATGGCACTGATAGTGTTTAGACATTGTCATAACATCAACCGGTGGATCACTAATTTGCAAATTTTACTAAAGATCTTGCCAATTAAAACCCCTTCTAGACACTCTCAAACACACTGTCTGTGACAGCTGATAGACCACATGGTAAAGACATGATCACATTAAAAACACACAAGACTGTTATCCCTGGAAGGGCTGTGGGAGAGAGACGGGGCATGTCCCCGAATCGGATGCCACTGAGGCAATCCAGCCAAACTGTCAGAGGAGGAAAGCAAATCTTTGGGCTTTATTTTTTTTTCTCTAACTGCTTTCCAAACAAATAGTGGAGCTTCTGAGAAAGTCTGGGGGAACTGGGAGTCCTGCAAAATTGCCCTGTGGATCTCTTAGGGATACCAGCCAAGAGAAGTGAGCCTTCAAAACAAAGGAAAGTCTTGGATATACAAGTCAGCTCACCTGGGGACTGTGAGCTGGACCCTAGAGCCCCTGAGACCAGATCACTCTTCTGAGAGGTTGCAGATAGGACAACAGGAGTGTTCAGTGTCTTAGAAACCACCCCAATCAACGGCCACAGTGAATTCCCGCAAAATCAAGTTTACAAGCCCAGTTCTGCAGGAAGCCGCTGCAGGGAATCTCCCATATTTAGGAGCTAAATTACAACAGTAAGGTATATCTTTAAATGGAAGGTTTTATACACAGGACCCCAATAAGCCAATATTTATTGAGCATCCACCAAATATAATGTAACTTAGTTATGGCAACAACCCTCTAGTTAATACTGTTATTTCCAAAAGCCAAAAGAGGAAAATGAGGCTCAGGGATGTTGTGGACCTCACTCCTTTAAACACAACTTCCACATAGCAGAGATGAGAATCTGTATCAAGTCATACCTAGCTCTAGGACCCAGATAGTAATGGTGCATAGGATATCTCATCTTGTCCCTAAGCCTTTTGGTCTAGCCACATACTAATATATGGAAGATTATGGTCTTCTCTGATTTCTACATGTAAAATTTCTTCACTCATGGTATTCAGTAACTTTCAAGTCATAGGCCTATGACCAGATCTGAGGCTGCTATGCACATTCTGTATAGCCCGCACGTAGTAAAGGTCTACTGAGGCTCCAGACTTAACATCTGTGATCATTTATGAAGAAACATTAAATTAAAATGGGTTTATTAAAATAAGGGGGTAAGTAAATAAGAGCTACTGTTTCCACAATTACAGTGGGATAACATAGTATCCTAAAACTTAGTGGCATAAAACAGCATGAATTCAATGGGTCAAGAATTTGACAGAGCCCAGCGGGCCAATTCATCCTTCATCTGTGCGTGGGTACTCAACCAGAAGGCTTGACACCCATGACGAGGCTCCACAAAAAACCCATAGCTCTCATGTCTAGGAACTGATGGTGCTTGTCAATGGGGAATCAGTTCCTGGCCACATCCACATCTCCATTGGCGCTCCCCGGCATACTCATGGCAGGTGGCTGAGTTCTGAGGGCCAGCTTCCTAACACGGAGAACCCCAGGGATGTCATATGACCTTTATGACCTGATTTCAGAAACCGTGAAGCCTTGTTTCCACCACAACTGCTCATCAGAAGCAGGTGGATAAAATGATCCCATGTTCAAAGGGTAGCAAAACAGACCCTTCCTCAAGCTGAGAGGCACTAGAAAATCCTGAGGAAGAAAAGGAAAGACTCTAACTGCTGAGGCTGTTTTAGTAAAATAAACTATTCTACCAGTGGGAGATATTTGCCAAGCTTGGGAGCAGCATACTCATTATGAAGAATTTTTTTTAATTAATTTTTTTTAAAACAAATTCCTTGCTGGGCATGGTTGAGTACACCTTTGATTCCATCACTCAGGAGTTAGAGGCTGGCATAGATCTCTGTGAGTTCCAGGCCACCCTGGTCTACATAGTGAATTTCAGGCTAGCCAGAACTACATAGTGAGAATTTTCTTAACAACAAACCAATCTCCAAAGTATGTGATCTGAAATTCATTGAGTAAATAACTCTACATTAAGTTAAAAAAAATGAAGTTATATCTCTCTATAAGTGTTGTGTTATAATGCATTTTAAATTTTAATTAGTGTGTATTAGAATATTTTTTGTATGCTCATAAATATCCAAGACAGCAAAAAAAAAAAATCAATGAATGTCAAACCATTGCTTTTGATGCTCCTGGACAGGCAAGATTTACTCCAAATCATGTCGTCACTGTTTCATCTACTTTAACCCCAAGCAGAAGAAAAAACTGACCTGATTCTTTCCACTGAACTCAAAATAGGCAGGAAGCACCGTTTAATTTGAAAATATTTGGGCATTTTTAGCTGAAAAGATGTCTCATCTCTGTGCAAGTAAGAAGACCTGAGTTTGAATTCCCTAGTATCTGAATAAAAACTAGACACGGCCACATGTGCCTATAACCCCAATAGGGGACAGAGACAGATGGATCTGTGGAATTCACTGGCCAGCCAGCCTAGCCAAAACTGTTAGCTTCTTCAGGTAGAGACACTGTCTCAAAAAAAAAAAAAAAAAAAAAGGAGAGTGTAGAGTTGTGCATGCTTTCTCATACACTACCTACACAAGAGTGGGGAGGTGGAGAGAGGGAGGGAGGGAAGGAGGGAGGGAGGGAGGGAGGGTGGGAGGGAGGGAGGGAGGAAGGAAATAATTATTAAAGATTTATTCAGTGATTTTTTTTTTTTTTTGGTTACCGACTTCTAATTTAAGTGCACTATGTCCCAAAAGCACACTTCGAAAGATTGCCAACACTTGTTAAATGCGTTGACACTTCTTTTATGTCCCCAAATGTGATCAGTTTGCTGTATGTCCTGGAGATGAGTTTGCATTCTGATGTCTTGAGATATTCTGATGTCAAACAGATCACACCACTCCACTGCATCACTCAAGCTTTATACCTCACCAACTCACAGAGTACACACTGTTATTGAGATACCAGTATCAAAATCTCTGGCAACGATGGAGTTTATCTACTTGAAATGCTTCATCTTTTGTCTTATGCATATTGAAATTCTGTCATTAGGAGGAAATGTTTAGGACTATTGTGCCCTGTTGATGAACTGGCCCTGACATCTTTATAGAGCAGTTGTCTTTCTATCTACTAATATTCTTTGTGATAATATAGATACCTCAACTTCTTTTTGACTAGTGTTAGCATGTCTATCTCTGTCCATTAACTTTAAACCTATTAGTGTCTTTATTTAAAGTAAGTGTCTTATACGTGGGTATAAGTGGGTCTCTATTAAAACTGTATAATCAGATAAAGTTTAGAATTTTTTTTTTGATCAGGGGGGCTGCAAGGGCTTATGGCCCAAGCTGGCAACTGCATTAACTGCACCGCTCTTTTTATATCCAGCAAAAGAGGAAGCAGAAGACAAATCAGCAAAGAGCACCAGACAGAAGAATTACAGGGAACTCAGAACATCTCAGGTCCCCATTTAGCAAGATACACTCTGGAACGGCAGCTTTTAACTGGGTTGTAGAACCTATTACATTTGATATAATTGTCAATAATGTTAGATTTGAGTCTACAATCTTGTTTGTTTGATTGATTGATTGATTGATTGAGTTATTCATTCATTTCTATTTCTCTTGTGGTCTTTGTCACCTCCCCTTCTGTCTTAGGGTTTTATTGCTGTGGAGAGACATCATGACCATAGTAACTCCTATAAAGGAAAACATTTCATTGGGGCTGGCTTATAGTTAAGAGGTTTAGTCCATTATTGTCATGGTGGGAAACATGGTAGCACACAGGCAGACATGGTGCTGGAGAAGGAGCTGAGAGTTCTACATCTGGATCAGCAGGCAACAGGAAGAGACTGAGGCATACTTCTTCCAACAGGGCCACACCTACTCCGTTGAGGCCATATTGCCTAACAGTGCAGCTCCCTATGAGCTCCCTATAAGGCCATTTTCTTTCAAACTGGTACCCCTTCTTTCTCTGCCTTCTTTTGAATCAATTCTTTTAGTGATTCATTTTATTTCCTTTGTTACCTTACGAGATAGTCTTTTTTATGATTTTAGTTTTACACAAGGGTTGATAGCACACATACTTAACTTACGTCCATCTACCTTCAGGTAATAAATATACTACCATCTCCTATGGAACACAAGAAATCACAAAATCATGCATTTCTGCTTCATTTCTTCTCTGTGTTATACCATAATTTTTACTTTTATATGTTACAGGCTAAATAATACATATTCCTTTATATTTTATGATATATTACATATAACAATATATTTATTATATTATATATACATTTAGTTTAAATGGTTGCTAATATTTTAAAGTGATTTAAGTAGTACAAAAACATTTATATTCCTTGTTGAGACCTTGGTTTTTCAACCTCATTGTTATAACATTCTTTTCTGTTGAGGGAAGTCCTGTGCCCAGTAGGATGCTTAATATCATCCCTAGATGTTAGATTAGATGCTATAGCATTCATTGTATATGTGCTCACACAAAATGTGACACCTCAAAATATTTCTAGTCATTACCAAATGTTCAGAGAATGGCATGATCAGCCTGAGCTTGGACTCTGTGGTGAACTGCCTTCAAATGTCCAAGGATGTGGGCACAATCACCCTCAGCTTGGAACCTGAACAACATGAATAGCCTTGTTACTGGAGAATGCCATTTCCTCTTTAAAGACTCTTTAATGTTTCATGTATGGTAGATGGTGCTGATAAATGCTTTCAGCCACTGTATTTCTTCAAGCATTGCTATCTGGCCTTGTTTTTGAAGGATATTTTCACTGGATGAAAATCATAGGCTGTGATATTTTTGCTCTTTCAGCACTTCAAAATTATGCTTCATTGTCTCCTCATCTAGCTTGCTTCCAACAAGAAATCTACTGCCATCCTTATCTTTATTCCTCTGTGCATAGCACACACTTTCCCACCTCGCTCTGGTGTCTTTAAAGTCCCCCTCTTCATCACGTGCCAAGGATGCTGACTGTGGCAGCTTCAGCATTATCTTCTTCATGTTTCATGTGCATAGGGCCCATTCACACCAATGTAAGATTCTTAGTCTACAAACAGGTATGCAGCAAATGTTTATTTTATTTTATTTTATTTTTTTATTTTATTTTACAATACCATTCAGTTCTACATATCAGCCATGGATTCCCTTGTTCTCCCCCCTCCCGCCCCCCTCCCCTTTTCCCCAGCCCAACCCCCCTTCCCACCTCTTTCCAGGGTAAAGCCTTCCCCGAGGACTGAGATCTACCTGGTAGACTCAGTCCAGGCAGGGCCATTCCCCTCCTCCCAGGCTGAGCCAAGCGACCCTGCATAAGCCCCAGGTTTCAAACAGCCAACTCATGCAATGAGCACAGGACCCGGTCCCACTGCCTGGATGCCTCCCAAACAGATCAAGCCTATCAACTGTCTCACCCATTCAGAGGGCCTGATCCAGTTGGGGGCCCCTCAGCCATTGGTTCATAGTTCATGTGTTTCCATTCATTTGGCTATTTGTCCCTGTGCTTTATCCAACCTTGGTCTCAACAATTCTCACTCATATAGACCCTCCTCTTTCTCACTAATTGGACTCCCAGAGCTCCACCTGGGGCCTAGCAGTAGATCTCTGCTTCCAGATCCCTCAGTCATTGGATGGGGTTTCTAGCATGACAATTAGGGTTTTTTTT